>JABXWE010008388.1:0-46911 GCA_014611495.1 Limonius californicus | reverse complement strand
GCCCCACCCTTGAAAAACCCCCCCAACTATGCTACCGAGTCACTCCCGCTGCTCCCGAATTAATTAAAATTCGGGCCACAACGGGAGTCGAACTCGGGTCAACCGGTTGCGAAGCGGACTCTCGCCCACTGCGCCACCCGGTCGCCGTAATAATGAACTATGAAAATAGTAGTCATTTCAATTAGTCCACCATTTTGCATTATGCATTTGTCTATGCGTTGTCTATTGTTGTATACCACTCTTCTCAGCTGTTGCCTGTTTATCCTGTGGCAAGCCTCCCTAATGCGATCGCAAAGTTCTTCTCATGTTTAGGGTCTTAATTTATACACCTTATTTTTATAGTTCCCCATAAAAAGAAGTCAAGTGGCGTGCGGTCTGGAGACCGAGGCGGGCAATTAATTAAAGGGCTGTTTCGCCCAAGCCAACGATTGGGAAAATTCTCATTTAACCATCTCCTCACTTCAACATAGTTATGAATGGGTGCCCCGTCCATCTGCAGATGTAATTTGAGGCGAACATTAAGTTCATTGATTTCATTATTTAATTCATTCTGCAGCAATCTAAGAAAATTAGCTCTGTTCAAATTTCTTTCAAAAAAGAAAGGTCCAATTAATCTGCCGTTCAATATTCCCCAGCAAACGTTCACCTTAGAGGAGTATTGCCTTTTGCATTCTATCACCCAGTTTGGATTTTCTTCACTCCACATTTTGGTAATTTGTGATTTGATACCGTTTGTCGTAAATGTAGCTTCATCGGTGTATAAAATATTTTTGAGGATTCTAGATTTTCTAAGTACATACCTTGCAATCATAAACAGAAACCCCATTCTTCTTTCAGTGTCGCTAGCTACGAGTGTATGGAGAAATTTTGGCTTAAAAGGTTTCTTACCATTCTTTTTCAAGCATTTCCAGATAAAGTTTTTTCTGATATTTAAAACTCTACTTGCCCCTCCAACGCTTGAGCGAGGATTCTCATTAAAATAATCAAGAATTATTTGATTTGCTGGAACCACACGATTACAATGTTGATTGGGGAGTTTGTTTACACTTTCGTGTACGTTAAAAAATAAATTAATTCTCCTAACTGTAACATGGTTAATGTTCCGTCCAGGATGTCTTCTGTTGAATTCTTCAGCAGCTTCATGAAAACTACGCATTCGGTCGCCCACTAATCGTACAATTTCCACTTTTTCTTGTAAAGAATATAGGCCATATTGCTTTCGATGAGCACTACAAGGCAAGTAAATCAGAGACAGTGATAGTAGTGGTTGATTTTTGTTTTCTATGGCATACCTCTGATAATACCTCCTCTGATATGCACTATAAATTCTATTAATTAAACAAAGTATGCCATGGAAAACAAAAAATTGAAAAATTATCAACAACTACTGTCACTGTCATTGTGACTGTCTCTGGTGGACTAATTGAAATGACTACTATTTAAGTTCATTATTATTGTTAGTTATTCTATTTCTTATTTGTTTGTTTTTGAGTTGCTCTAATACAATAAAAATGTGTTAAATTTGTATACAGCTAATTTTACATTTAAAACTAAATTTTGGCTTACGTTTTCGTTGGACTACCCTGTGGTAAATTTAGTAGTTGCTTGGGAAGCATTCGGTAAAATATTTTCAATATTTCTGTAGAATGTACGAGATGAATCCTGAAGAACGTGTCCGACTCATACAAGTCTTAATAGCATTAGAAATTAAAGAATTCGTCACCCTAGTTGACTTACTCTGTATGGAAAGCATCCTTAAGAACAAAAATGTGTCTTAATTGCTATGGAAAACTTTAAAAGAACGAATAGTTTGTAGTTGCTTAGAAAACACTTGAAAAGAAATTTAAAAAAATGTTTCTACTCTATAACAGAGTTGTAATATTGCAGTACCGCTAGAGTAGACGTAACAATTAACAGTATCAAAAAGTTGTATAAATTATCTTCTGCAGTAAGTAGGAATAAAGGTATGAAAACTTGTAACAACAAAGCATTGGATCCAAAAGTTTGCATAACCCTATACCACACTTGGACAATCTCAGCGGTACTACGGGTTTAAAAACTCCCTTTGCGGGTGTTCAAAACTTGGTGTAGAAACGTAGAAAATTTGCTCTTCTGCTATGTGCTGGAACCCTTTGGAATAAAATCACGCGCTCGGGAAGAGAATCATCAATTGTTATTCGAAGGAAAATAGCGAAGCTGTAGAATTAACACTACGTCCGGTTTGAAGGTAGGACTTGCTTGGTACGGTATTAGTATTTATGAAAACGGACCTAAAACTAACAATTTCATTCGTTGCAATGGAGATGCTTCACTGTTTCAGTTTACCTGCAAGTCTTTGTATTTTCACCGTGTGTATAGAATTTACATTTTTCCAAGCATCGGCCTTGAAAAGAAATCACTTCAATGCTAGTTCTTCAAGGTTACACGTCATGACAGACCAAAATTAGATACCCCAACGCAGTGGTAATTAGAGGAAGAAGAAGCCAATGCTGTGTAGAGGTCCGGAACTAGCCATGGTAGTTCAGTGGGTCTTCATAGGTATCTAAAAGAGCCAGTTTTATACAACAGTAAGCTACATCATACCTCAAATATCGAGCAAGATTATATTGTTTTTTCGCAACTTTTACAAAGTAGGCCAGGCCAGCCTTAAAGCTTGCCATAAGAAATATGACTACTGACAAGAGAACTTCGTACTGTCGAATAATTTAATTTTGTAGAATTTGATTACACATAATCCAATATTTAAAAGAAGAGATCCTTAACTGAATGCTTGCTAGTAAGCAGATGAACAGGTCGAAGTCAAACCGAGGCAATGTCGGGAATAAGGTAATTCAACTTTTTTAGATATTATCTTCTACTGATTAATACTTTTCTTAGTAATGAACAAAATATTACGGAAATAAGTCTTTTATTTTTACATACTCGTTACTATTTTCATTAATTACTACTACTACTACAATTACTACAAAACATTTTTTATAATAGTAACGGAGTTTTCTTGGCTGACTTAATTTCCTTCCTCCCATCCACTTCTACTGACGCTGATTCTTTGATGAAGGAGAACTTCCATGCTGTCCATTCGCATCTTGCTGCCTCTTATTCTCCTCTTGGCCACCTGTAGAAGGCTGGGGCCTGTTTCCGTTGTCACCAGATTCTGCAATCAATAATAAATATAAAGCTATGGTCTACGAATTTTTTTTATACAGAAAAATATTGTGCATCTCAAATTACAAATACTATCTATGCATGTATTCTATATTAACAATGTTTGAGGTTTTTCAATTACAGTGCTTCTAAATATTTATACCTATATTAAATCTTCTGTTTTGAAGGCCATTACAATTCTACACAATACACCCTCTATCCAAATAAGAAAACTACGAATGTAGATAACGTATTGTAAAATAATGCATTTTGGAAAAATTTGCCGAAATAGATATTTAAAACTTCATATTTACCTAATATATTTAATAACCATGGTTTACACTTACCACGGCCGCGATTAGCCCCGCTAGCGGATTGTGTGCGACTGTCCAAGAAAAGCGGTGTAATTGTCTTCTTTCCCCCGTATTTATCTGAACTTCCATTCATTTTTCTTCCAAATTGATAGACCCCTCGACGATAATTTAACAGAAAATAAGAAACTGTATAGCGAAACCGAAACGTGCTGTCGCGCTCAATTTCAACTACGAAGTGACTAAGTTCCCCCGTTTAATCCACTGAACAGAATGTTCTACCAGAGCTACCATCATACTGTAGAAACGAAAAAGAAACTAGAACCATATTTCAAACTTTGTATGCTAAGCTTAAAAACCTTTTAAATGTTACATAAATAAAATAAGTAATACTTATTTATTGATATAGAACTGCCAGGGGGATTGTTTTCATTAAAAAAAGAACAGCCACGGTTTTGGCATGTTATATCATTCTATCCATCGTGGGTCTACGTCAGATGCACGCTTGACGGGAGTTTAGAGAGTTTGAAGTTGCCTATATTCGAATTCCATTACTGACTTATTATAAAAACTTGAGGCTATTTTCCATCTTTTTCATTCTAGATCAAAAAATATAGTATGCGGTAATATAGAATGTAGAAAAAACTGCCTCTTAGGTTACCATGTTTATGTTAATGAACGAAGAGAAAAGAAACAATCATTTTTGGAGTTCAACAAAACTTAATAATACATACAAAATCTTTAATACTATTTATTATAGGGAATATTTTGTTTTCAAAGTAATCACATCAAGGCTAGTTTCCACTAGCAATAACCCCAGAAGAAATGGAAAAGTTATAGATATACAAAACACTTTCACTGAGGATGCTTACGGTATAAAACAACGTAAAATATTGATTTGGGTTTATAGCTGCCTGCAAGTTGATTTATAAAAGTTCTGAAACCGATTCAGATGAATGAAGACATACAGATCATTAAACAAACTTCTTATCAGTATATTTGGTAATTCTAAATATGTACCGCGGCAACTAAGTTGCCATCTTCCGTAGGAAGTAATGGACTACGTTAGCTACAATAATTTTGGCTTAGGGAAACAGCCATAGGTAAATTTTTCTTACGATGGTTTCTCTTGGGACTTTATTGATAATTTAATTAATAAACGCGGAGGAAGGTAATATTATATACATACATATATACGTATCCGAGATAAGGTGATGTATATGGGGATCTCGGCTACCTTAAGTGATACGAAGTAAGTTAAATTAGAGAAAAGTTGCGTAAATGTATGCCCCTTACGAAAATTTATTATAATATTATTAATTTTCAAAATATCTGGAAATACTTCTGATATATCTTGAAAGAAACTGAAATTTTGTTTCTTCCAAATTCCCTAATAAGTTTTTTACTATTAAATTCTGGGAATTAAACTTTTCTAAGCCAACCATTTTCAGAGAGACGACTTTTTTCTTAGATATTTACTTTCATAAATAGAGCATAAAAAGTGCTTTATTTACATATATGACATGCATATGCTGCCAGTAGAAATAATGTTAAAAAACAAGAGAATCAGTTTTTATTTAAGTTGCGTGGAAATTACCATAAAACAATTGAAATACTTGTCATTGCAAATGTCAAACTAATTTACATTTGTACGGGTATAGTAGGAAGTTATCTGTTGTTTGTTGATTTTCTTATTATTGGTTGTTTACTTTTTTGTAGTATTATTGTTCTGCTGTTGTATTTTTTTATTTATTCAATATTACGGAAACATTTCTCATAAAAAATACTACATGCTGGCCTGTTTCATCTTGCGTCATAAAAATGTAGCGCAAACTCAACAAATGTATTTTAAAACATCCAGAGAGGCGACAATCGGAAATCCACGTTCCGTAGAATTAAAGACAATTTGATTTATTATGGATTCTTTAATTGTTTTGGCAAACTGTTATTAACAACCCGCATATGTCTGCTGTCTGCTGGCTGGAAGCTGTTCTTGGTGTCTCTAAATCTACAGCCCATGTAGTTTTGAAGGAATATAGATTCCACCTCTACCGATTATTTAAGTCAGGGGCTTCTGAAGATGATTGCCATAGAAGATTATTGTAATGTATTGGGTAGGTCCAATGCAATCCTGGGTAGTGCAACCGAGAAATTCGTGTCATTCGGGCTCACAGATAGCAACAAGACGGTTCGGTAGGGCTTCGGAAGGTAGTGTACTTATGGGTGAAGATCTCACAATTTAAAAATATGTTTATATTTTGCGTAAGATATTCCCAATGTAGCGACATTTCGAAAACAGTAAAGAACTTATTCACTATTACAAATATCACGTTGAAATAAAAATTATTCTTTTCTATATGAAGTGTTATATATTTAATTATCAATATTTGAGCTATACGTTTGTACAAATGCATGAAATGACCATTGCGAAATGTTTAATGATTTCGCCTAATTTTCTGTTTTCAAGCATACGTTTTTCTTTAAGAATGGTTAGAGGCTCAGTCTTCAAACTTGTTATACTTACATGTATCTAGTTGGACTATTAATTCACCAATTTTGAAAACTGAGACTCTCGTCCTTTTTCTTCTAGGGATATTCAAACACAGCCTAAAACTTAAAATCGGTACTCTTTGATTTCATATCTCAGAAGGGACAAGTAATAAAATTCTAATAATTTTACACAGCAATGCGGTCTTTGGGATAAAATAGGTAAAATATACGACTATTTCTATTTTTAAACTTGTGAGCTTGGGTTAATTTTAAATCATCTTGAATATGTAGGAAAATTTGCAAATACTAGATTAACATTTTATTATATAGGCAATGTCAAATGGTGGAGTTTTCAAACAGTTGGTCACAATAGAGATTTTGTGTCAAATATTCAGAAACAATAGAGAACAAATACGAGATTTGTTCAACTGAAACCCATCTTTGATCAAATTAGCCTAGAAAATAAATGCAATAACTCAAATGACGTTTGTTAATGTTAGTAGTGTTTGTAAGCAACACATTAATAAGTTTCTGGCGTTTAAATTTCTGATTCTGACTTTTAAAACTTTTTTGAAATGGCGTTTTTTGTTGCAAATCCGTCCAGGTTTGATTAGCGTGCTGTCCTACAATTTTTATGCGCTGAAGGTGTGAAGCCATTCCTGATTCATACGCGAATGCAAGAAGCAGTGTATGGAAATGCATCTATTGCGTAGCCAACTGTCAAGGAATGGTGCGGAAAGTTTAAGAATGGAAAAGAGGGGACTATGAATGAACCACGACCAAGTGCATCGTGTACTGCATTAACAGAAAACAATACGGCATGTGTGGAAGGCTTTATTAGAGAAATTCGTCGAATTTCAATTAAAGAAATTTCAGAAATTGTTGGTGCGTGTGTAGGATTTGTCCATAGTATTATTCGTAATCTGGGTTACAGCAAAGCTTGTTTGCAATGGATTGCTCGTCTCGTGTCTAATGCACAAAAATGCTTGTAAATGGGTAGCGGAAACATTCAAGTTCACCACCACTGAAGAAGTTTAAAGCACAACCTTCTGCAGGCAAGGTAATGTTAACATTTTTGTTGGACCATGAAGGGCACTTGTTGATAGAGTTCAAGGAACCTGGAGTAAATGTCAATGCAAATCTGTACACTGAAACTTTGAACAAGCTTCATCAAGCAATAAGACGGAAACATCCAGGAGAACTTACGCGTGGGGTCATTTTGCTGCACGACAATGTTAGGCCTCATGTTGCTAATGTGGTAAAAGAAAATCTTTAACGAAAGAAATGGAGGGTTTTAGTGCATCCACTCTATAGCCCGGATCTATCTCCTTGTGATTTTCATATTTTTGGACCGCTGAAAAAAGCGTTAAAATGTCGCCATTTGAAGTCTGACGCAAAAGTACAGATAGCTGTGGAAGACTTCTTCGATCAGCAGCCACAAGAATTCTATGAGCACGTTTCAAATAAAATGCGTTGTATTCTTAAAATGGTTTAACCCAAGGGTACTGGGGTAAAGTATCCAACCAGCTATAAACGCAGGGCGGTGAAATGAAACCTCAGCTTAAGGGAAAGCTGTGCCTTGCACTCTCAGCGCAGCCGTACCAAGACTGCTGCGTATCACCTTCGGGCGATATGTTATCCAAGATTGCATCCTTCTCGTGGTGGCCCTGTTTAAACTAAATCCAGCGGATCTAGACTGGGATAGTCGATAAACACCCCCCCAAGCCAAGGTGGAAGCAATCGTGCCGAGGGCTGCATGGCAAATGGGTTAATGTTGCCTCGAACGATGCCCCTGGGATACCAGGCGACCTCCTACTGTATTCAGCCTTACCCCCGCAACGGGCTCTGCGGGGGTGGATCTTTATTTCCCGGTTACTCGTGGGAACTTCATGTTAACAGACGAAGAAGTCTCTCTCCCACCTTCACCCCCAATCCCTAAAGTAGAGTGCTTCCAACGAAGCCTCTGCTAACTCCCCCACCCCCCAACAAAACACGGAGTGCCCATTTCTGTAGCCTCCTTGACAATTCCGGAAGGTGCTCCCGTCGGGGCCCTCGAGGAATTAAACATCGACAAGCTCAGCCTCCAGGGACCGAAGAAACGGAACCTGACTGGGGCTGATAAAAAAGGCGTACGAAGGCGAAGCTGATGGCCACAGGCTCCGAGGGGACTGGGCTAACGCCGACGCCCTCCACATCCGGCGCCGCGAGCAGCAATGCGGGGGCACCAAGCGTGGCCATTCGGATGGCAGCACCCCGCCTAGCGCGCAGCGGATGGCAAAGAAGAGTCGGGCGGCTACGTTGAAGCCGTCCACTTACAGTCAGGCGGTCAATAGAGCCATGAGAGTTGCCATCTCGGAGTTTAAATACCCCGAGGTGAAGCTCTCTGGTGCACAGGCGACTCTCATCCAGCAAGGCTGGACGCGATTGTGGATGATCTCCCTCTGGGGGACACCCAACCGATGTTCTTGCCCCGGTTTGATGAGTTTCGCTGGACCGAGCTAGACGTTATTTATGTAACGTGTGCCGACGAGCCGTCAAAGGGGTGGCTCAAGGAGAACGTGGCTAAACTCCAACCGTGGAAGGAAGCCAAACTAAAGGTTTTGGACGGGGAAACCCTTCCGATACTCAAGAAACTCATCGCCTGGGTGCCCGGTGCGCCGGACCCCACCGATAGGATTTTGCAGAGGCTTCAGCTCTATAACCCGGGTCTCCAGACTAAGTTGTGGAGGATCCGAGACCGTCACGAGGAGCCTCGTACGGCGCGCCTCGTGCTAGGAGTAGATGAGGCCTCCGCAAATACTCTGGAAAGCCCGGGCTATAAGGCCTACGCAGGGATGAAGAGGGTGTCTTTCACGGACCCCAAAATCAGCCGCGGGACAGAGGGACCCTCCGAGGAACCACAGGAACCGCCAAAGGTAGCCTCCACGGAGGTAAGTGCCGAGGAGGAAGGCGGACTCTAGCTCTTTTAGCTAGATGGCTGACCTTTAAATCCTCCAGATTAACTTGCAACATAGCACCTCTGCAACTAATTTAATCAGTCGCCAGATGGCTATGGGGCACACAGATATAACTTTAATACAGGAACCCTGGGTCCACCAGGGAAACGTAAAAGGGCTAGATGGTGCAGGGACAAATTACTTTTGCTCCAACACCAACCCGAGAGCTTGTAGCTGCGTTAGCAAGCAGTTAAACGCTCAATTAATACCTATATTTTGTTTCAGAGATTTGGTAGCATAAGGACGTGCCTGGTGAAGGAAAGTGGGAAAATAAACCTTGTTGTTTGTTCTGCCTACCTTCCTTACGACTCTCCCGTCCCACCACCGACCAAGGAACTAGAGAACTTGGTCAATTACTGCAAGGACAAACGACTTTCCTTGCTAATAGGTTGCGACGCGAACGCCCACCATACGGTGTGGGGAAGTTCAGATGTCAATTCCCGAGGTAGGGATCTCCTAGAGTACTTGACAACTACCGACCTAGAGATCCTCAATAAGGGAAGCTCCCCCACGTTTGTTACTTCCAGGAGACAGAAAGTAATCGATTTGACTCTGGGATCCGCGCAGGTAATCCAGTGGACGAAAAACTGGCAAGTCTTACCGGAACCATCCCTTTCGGACCACCGCTACATCCGATTCAGCCTAGAGCTGCAACACAGTGAAGGCGCAGCCTACAGGAATCCCAAGTCTACCAACTGGGCTACCTATAGGGTGGACCTTTCGAATGGACTACAGGGAATACCTGTTAGCGCTCGCACCATACAGGAGGTGGAAGAGCACCTAAATAACATCAATACAGCGGTCACTGCTTCTTTCGAAAGGAACTGCCCGCTACGACGCGCAAAGACAGCAAAGAAAGTACCATGGTGGAGTCCGATTGCGATTGGGACTGCTTCAAGCAGGCTCAACGCAATTACAAAGATTCTATTCGTAGATCTAAACGAGACTCCTGGAAGGCCTTCTGTCTCGAGATCGAAGCATCCAGACTGCATAAAGCGCTCTCAAAAAACCCAAGAGTCAAGTTCGAGTGCCTGAGGCTTCCTTCTGGTGACCACACGGCCACTGACGAGGAGACTCTAAGGCATCTGCTGGAGGTACACTTCCCAGGCTCTGTGGCGGAGACGGGCGATACCCCACCAGTAAGGGCTCCCCGCATTGGCATCAGTCCAATGGACTGGGAGATGGCCTCGAAAGTGGTATCACACGAAAAGATCAGATGGGCGATAAGCACATTTGATCCATACAAAAGTCCAGGGCCAGATGGCATCTTCCCGGCACTTCTACAGGAAGGGCTGGATATGCTCATCAGGCCACTCTATAACATATTTAGGACCTGCCTTGCTTACGGATATACACCATTAGCATGGAAATCCGTAAAGGTGGTCTTTATACCAAAGGCTGGTCGAACATCGTTTGACCTGGCCAAATCATTTAGACCCATCAGCCTCACTTCATTTCTACTTAAAACGGTGGAGAGAATGGTTGATTGGTACATAAGAGACGGCGCACTAAGGACAATGCCGTTGCATCCTAACCAACACGCGTACCAAATGGGCAAGTCAGTGGAATCGGCCCTTCATACTATCGTTTTTAGGATAGAGAAGGCGCTGGAACACAAAGAGCTGACTCTATCGAATCTATATGCACTGCGGCATCGAACCATGGAATAGAATCCACCATTGTTCGGTGGATGAAATCCATGCTAGAAAACCGCTGGGCAACTGCTACTCTGAATGAGGATACCGCAAAGGTGACCGTTAGGCGTGGGTGCCCGCAGGGGGGAGTACTCTCGCCCCTGATGTGGTCCCTAGTCATAGATGGGCTCCTGCGCGACCTCAACAGAGCTGGCATATATACGCAAGGCTATGCAGATGACCTTGCTATCCTCGTAAGAGGGAAATTTCCACATGTTATCTGTGAGGTAACTCAGAGCGCCCTCAGAATCGTGAAAAGATGGTGTACAAGGCACGGATTGTAGGTAAACCCCGACAAGACCGAACTTATTCTATTCATAAAGAAAGGGAAGACAGATGGCTTTATAGACCCTCTACTCTTCGGAATCCCTCTAAAGGCCTCCGGGAAAGTAAAGTATCTGGGAGTAATCCTGGATGCCAAACTGACCTGGAAGGAGCACTCAGAACGACAAATACAAAGGGCAACTGCCTCCTTTTGGATGTGCAGAAGTACCTTTGGAAACATGTGGGGGCTTAAACCGAATGTCATCATGTGGATGTACACTACGGTGGTAAGACCCCTCATTACATACGCCGCGCTGGTATGGTGGCCGCGGGTCACCCTAGCAAGCGCAAAGAAATGCTTCGGCCATCTCCAACGGCTTAGGCTTAAGTGTGGGGGGCAGTGGACAAAGGTAGAGGGAATGCTGGGGCATTCACGGGTCCTGACAACTATGGCAGAGGCTCACGATACCCTCGGCATGAGGAGTGATCGAATGGTACCCTTCTTTTCCTTCAACACACCATATAAAACAGTCATCCCTTCTAGAGAGGACTGGGATACCCGAGGCCATAACCTCCTCACTCCTAAGGGCCTTGTCTGGTTCACAGATGGCTCTAGGACGGAGGCTGGCGTAGGGGTGGGTGTCTACGGCGAATTACCTAGAGTGAGGCGTTCATTCTCACTGGGCAGGTACGCCACAGTATTCCAGGCCGAGATTTTTGCCATCCTGGCCTGTGCTTATGAAAACCTAGACAGAGGTTTTACCAACAAACATATTTACATCTGTTCGGACAGCCAGGCTCTCTTACCCCTGAACTCTTTCAGGGTGTCCTCGGAGCTGGTATCTGAATACCGAGCGGCGCTGACGAGACTCTGCACGCAGAACTCGGTAAAGTTGCTGTGGGTACCAGGTCACAGCGACATCGACGGTAACGAAGAGGCGGATCAGTTGGCTAGGCAGGGCTCCAATGGGGACCCGCCTGGACCTGAGCCAATTCTTGGGATACCATATTGCAACGTAAGGCTGGTAACGAAGAAATGGGTCTGGACCCGGTTCCTTCGTGAATGGTCTTTACAGCAGGGACCTAGGCAACCTAAACTCTTTGTTGGAGAGGTATCGCTGTCGACGTCAAAAGAACTTCTAAAATTTAGTAAGAAACAAATTAGGATCGTAACAGGACTCCTAACGGGGCACTGTCACCTCAATAAACATCTGCACAGAATCGGCATCATAAATGACCCGATCTGCAGACTTTGCGGGGAAGATGAAGAATCTTCCCAGCACATATTATGCCAGTGCGTCAGACTTATGACCCTACGACACAAAGACCTCGGTGCAGTGGAGGACATAAGGCTCATCCCTATAGGCCACGTGCTAGCCTTTGCGACTGGCACCGGCCTATTCCAAGCTGAGAATTAAACGGCGGTATGCACATTGGGCCTAAGGCTTAAGTGCCGCGGGGCCAACCCGCACCGCAGGAAGAAGAAGAAGAAGAAGAAGAACCCAAGGGTAGATAACTGGATAGTTTATCAGGAACAATTAGAGTAGTCTTTTAATGAAAATAAAATAATAGACAATACCCCATTTAAAAGACACGCCGCGACATTAAAAATTTTAATTGCGGACGAAGCTTATAAACTGTTTCGGAATTTGTGTTTTCCAGAGTTTCCGAAGAATAAAACAAAACTGTGTGTGTGCGTTGACAAATCATTTTAGTCCAAAAGTATCTACAATCGTGAACGAATTAGATTTCCTGCAGCTCGCAACTCACAAACGAAAGCGTGAGTGACTAGCACGGTCGTGTTAGAGACAGAATTAGTGTAGATTTTTTAATGAAAAACGCAGGCACAAGACGCACCTGTCGTTAGAAGAAGCTGCAGCCTTTCGTGCGACCTGCGCAGTTTCGCCAAAAAACTCTTTTTAATATGACTCGCGTGATGTTACGTAAAAATATCTAATCGTCCCGTTGCGGCGGTCGATTTTACCAATATAATATATCAATTTTTAGTAATACTCAGAAAAATTGTCTTCATGACTGGACAAGCAACCCTTAGCCGATTTACGGTTTCCTTGTTACCATAGCTTAGATTACTTTTCATCGTTCTTTAATTTAATATCGACTTATTTAAACAAAACAATATGAAATTGAGTAACAACATAAAATTATAACTAACTAGGAAGTAATTTACTAACACCAGCAAAAAATTAAAAATTTTGCGGGCTATTGCTTCGAGCCAATTGTCGGTTGTCACATTTCGATTCGTTCTTTCTATTGGTTTCACTATTCGCAGAACTGGTTCTATAATATTGAATTAGTGAGGTGGTATACTATAACCTATCGCAACCCCTATAGCTAGACCGTACTCACCGGAAGCTTAGTAACTGCCACCAGGTGAGTTAGTACAATGAATGGAGGGTACATACCCGGAGCCTCGCCATTCCGCCTCCATTGCCCTTCTCGTAAGAGCGTATTTAAAATTTTGTAGATCCAACAATATACCATCTCCCGACTTAAGAATTAAAATAGCGCCATTAGTTTTAAAGCTATGGTTTCAGGAAGTCCCTTTCATAGAGGTGTTGCATGACGGCCTCTTCCCCACCTGCCACCACCATCGATTGGTTACTTAAGTGATCCGATCTCCAGAAACTGTAGCCGACCCCCTGTTCATACTATCAGTGGATGTATGTAGTATATTGGGTAGGTCCAATGCAACCCTGGGTGGAACAACAGAAAAAGTCCGTGTGATTCGAATTCTCAGGTTGCAACAAGGCGGCCAGGCTTCAGATTTGAGTTTATTGAAACTAAGTGAATAATTTAAGAGATAAGAGTTAAATAGGCATTTAATTATATCTAACTACCTCAAACATCATTGATCATTGACAATCTTTTCGTCCCACTGCTGGGCATCGACCTCTTCTCTGCCACGTGTTTCTCCTCAAACATAACATATATTATTTTGTAAACGGTTTTTAGAAAACTGCCAAAACAATCGGGAGCTTCCTCTCAAAATTATGTGGTCCAAAGACTGGCGTTTTACAAACTATAGAATATTAAAAAAATATATTGTGTTCTGGGCTGATGAGTACCCACGATTCACTATTAATTAATTAGAAATGTCAGACGTCAAGTCAGATGAGGATCCAATGTATGGATTGGCATATTACACGGGAATATTATAGGTCCGATAATTTAATATGTTGTGGAAGATATGCTGGAGAATTTAGCTACAACTCACAATATAAGGTTTCAACAAGACAGGGCAGCACCACACAATGCTCATATCGTAACACATTATTTAAATAATACATACCCCGAGAGATGGATTGAAAAGCAAGGGCCCGTTAGGTAAAAACAGTTTTTCTTGCTCTTTCATATTATTGCTGTTCTTGAAACTGTAGCGGTCCGCATGTGTGATTATGTTTATATTCTCACAGGCAGTTGAACTTTTGAACATTATGCTCATAATTTAAATTTTTAATCCATACTCACATATATATTTCATGTTAAATGTAACTGCTAATGAATTTTAGTTGGCGTTTGGAAATCACGCCTCATTGATCTTGGGAACGGCCGTTCCTTCACATTTGTTGATTTTCTTGTAAAGGGTCTGTCCTTCACTAGTAGACCTCATTTATGAGGGCAACGATCATAAAGTAAGCACCAACATTCATATACAATGAATGGAATTATAAGACTACCCATTCGGTAGTTAAATTTTATATATGTATCATTAAAACATTTCCTTTCGGCTATTTATTTCAGGTAAATAGGTTAACAATATGACTTTGAATTAGTTGATCTCAAGTACGTAAGATATGAAATGACAGCTGTCTTTAGCATGGTCTATTACACTGTGCTAAATGTTTGGTTTAGTTTAGTCCATAATCTTTCTAAATTATTACTTTCTTGGTGAATACCTTCATGGGTGACATTCCACAAATAGACGTGTTAACTAACACTAAATTCGTGTTGTTTTTAAAAATGGGGTGCACGTGCAGTGGGTTCTCACGACCCAGCACCCGCTTTTGGCCTACGAAAGCAAAGGTGAGTTGTTAAGAAAGGATTATTCTTGATCTAAACGTCAAGAAGCACAGTTCCTTTACAGGTTTCCTTAACCCTTCGTCTGCCAGCGTTTTGAGGTATCTCAGCAGCGTACGGCTTCCCTTGACGATTGTACTTTGAGGTATTTCAGCTGCAATGTCAAGTTTCCTTAACCCTTTACCCGCCAGCGCTTTGAGGTATCTCAGCAGCTTACGGCTTCCCTTGACGATTGCGCTTCGAGGTATCTCAGCTGCAGCAATAAGTCCCATTAACCATTCACCTGCCTAGCGCTTTGAGGTATCTCAACAGCTTACGGGCCTCCCTTGATGATTGCTCTTCGAAGTATCTCAGTTGCAGCATCAACTTCCATTAACCATTCACCTGCCCAGCGCCTTGAGGTATCTCAGCAGCTTACTCACCTCCCTTGATGATTGCGCTTCGAGGTATCTCAGTTGTAGCGTCAAGTTCGATTAACCATTCAACTGCCCAGCGCTTTGAGGTATCTCAGCAGCATACGGGCCTCCCTTCCCAGCTTCAAATTTCTTAATCATTCACCTTGCACCTTCAGAAAATCACCCTGCACACAGACCTATAACTTCATCTTTATTCTTTTGTGTCATTGAGCAAATAGTTTATATTTCCAAAGGAAATTATTCTACTTGAGATCACATTGCGCTACCCCGGCTACGGTTTCCTGCAGTTTCCTAACCTGAACAGGTGAATACCGGGGGTAGTTTACTTGCACTGTCTGCAGTTGATATTCATGATAATAAAAGAATTTAACCTCTCCGGTGTTTTATTTCACGTAATTAGCTCAACTACTGTAGATTCGAACCTAAGACGATCACGACGAGTCACGACGAACAAAAGGTAAACACAACACAAGGGTCCGTAACATTACAGCACATATATGTTATATTGGTCCTAAAGCGCTCTTTATGCTCTATTTAAAAAAGTAAAAATCTAATATGGCGCCCATAAAGAAAACTATGACTGTCGTATCTTTGAACATACAGTGTTGTGAAAAAGTTCTGAATCAAGACAATAATTATTTCTTGAAGTTTAGCTACATTTTTGGCATAGTTTCCAAAAATTACTTTTATATATTTGACTTTAATGACTATGTCAACAACTGATCTCGTAATTAGGTACTTAGAACTCCGTAGGAAACAATTAAGGTAACTTCTTTTCTAAAATCGATAATAAGTTATTAGCCCATTTTCTAATTGGGTCATTAAAATGCATTTAACACGAAATTTAGAAAGATAATTAGCAGAAACTTATTACCTTATGAGTATATATGTACCTGCAGGTACTATGGATTATTCAGTCGCATTTTGCATGTCCTTAACAGTGGAAAAATGTCATCCGAAAATATATCGTTCAAATTATCGGACGAAAAACGATATGAAATAAATTTTCATCATAAACGAGGCGCTTCCAGTCGTGAAATAGCTAGGAAAGTGCAGTTCAATCAGTATACATTTAGGAGAGATGGGAAAATTGAAGATAAACCCCGCAGTGCTCGTCAAAAAAATATCTGTGAGAGACGACAGCGTAGCAGACAGAAGTCTTAATTCGACAGATTTAACCAAAATATGGTCCAAAGCTACTGGTGTAAGTGTATGCATTTCTACTGTAAAACGGAGACTTCTTAAATCCAGACTCAGGGGTTACAAAGCCCAGAAGAAACCTCTCCTATCAGAAAAACAAACCCACCATTGTTTGAGATGAGCAAAGGATCATCACCATTGGGCCCCAGAACAATGGCAGAATGTATTATTTAGTGATCTACCTTTAACATTGGAAACACATATGTGAGAAGATTTCCTGGAGAAGAATTTTTACGGCAGTGTGTTCTGCCAACAATTAAACATCTATCCTCTGTCATGATATGGGGGGCTGCATGCCTGCTGAAGGTGTTGGTAGACTGTATATTGTATCTGACATGAAGAGTAGAACCAAATACATTGATGTCCTAGGAGGAGAAGATGCTGCCTAGTGGAAAAGAGAGCAAAACCTTTATCTTTCAAGATGAGAATGTTCCTTGCCATAAAGCAAAGGTTGTTCAATATTGGATGTCGACCAATAAAGTTAAAATAATAGGCTAGTCAACACAATTCCCAGACCTAAATCCTATAGAAAACTTATGGCAGAGGATTTCTAACATTATTTCAAGAAAAAAGCCCACAAGTGAAATTAATCGAATCCCTAATTGATGTCTGGTATCACTGCATTACGAGGGAAGAATTACAAAAACTGGTGAATTCTACGCCAAAAAGGTGTGAATTAGTTCTTAAAAATACAGGCCTATTAAGTACTACAATAGTTTCAAATTAGTGTGTATTGTAATAAACGTTTAAGTGTAGACTACAGTATTATGTATAATGTATAGTTTTTCTGTTTTTGAATAAAGTTTACATATTAAATTGTTTCCGTTTTTTCACGGCTCAACATTTGGGCTATTATTATTACTAGTATTGTGTTTAAATACCTGTATTATATTTGCAAAGATGAAAAGAAGAATATTTAAAAAAAATGTGTTTAAGCTGGAAATTATCTTATTTGTGCAATTGATGCAGAACTTTTCACACCACTGTAATTGGCTTTCTCGAATTCGCTTATGTAAAAATAGCAAGTGTCAGTTGCATAATATTCATAACAGAAAATTTCGAAAAAGACAAATTTCAGTTTTTTCAGGGCGATTCAGAAGTGCTTGAAGATATCTTCAAAAATTTTCGTAAGGGACATACATTTGCGCAACTTTTCTCTAATTTAAGCAACTTCGTATCTCTTAAGGTACATCATCTTGTCTAGGGCATTCTGTATGTACATTAACTTTAGGAAATTTTTTCAATTTATATCCGACTGATATTGGTAGTGGAAAACGCCATTAGTGTCATGATGTTGAGCTGAGCCAAAGAGTATATTAGTATATTTACTAATTCATTTATGGTTCTTTTCCAGAATGACGAAACAACTGCACAACTGAAGACGAAGAGGAAACTTAATCATTTTGCTTCTTTCACCTTCTATCAAAATTTGTTTCTATATCTTATGTTCCTGCCTAAGGTTTTGAGTTTGGGTGGTACTAATTAAACGGAACTTTATGCTTTACAAACAATAATTGTTTCTAATAATAAGAATACTGTTTAAATTGCCTTCTTTTTATTAAAAACAGTGGACTGTATTTTTCTTAAATTTATTGTGTACATATTCTTGAAATATTACAATGAGCCTGCTAGACCGCTCTTCACAACGATCGTTGCAGCACTGACGGTCACGAGCGATTTTAGGCATCAGCGCCATTAGCGGCGGCAAAAATACAAAAATTCAAATAATACATAATTGGGCTTAACATACCGCCCGCCTTGAAAGATCATAGGATCTTTAAAAAACAACAATAGTAAATATATTGTGACATACAAACATAATTGATTAAACATTGTAAAAACAACCGAAATACAATCTTGTACATAAAAAAACTAAACACTTTTGTTACTCGATGGGTAACGCACAAATATTTGTTACTGAGCGGCGTATTTCACTACCACGCACCTTAATGTCCACAACTCTGGTTACACCATCCTTTCCAGGGTGAAGTGCTGTTATTCTGCCTAGTTGCCAATCGAGAGTTGCTGCATTCGGATTCTTTACCAATACCAAGGATCCAATCTTGAGTATTTGTTGTGATTTTTGTTTCCATTTAGTTCTAGCTTGTAGCTCAGAAAGATACTCTTTCTGCCATCGCGACCAGTAGTGTTGAACTGTTGCTTGTAGTCTTTGAAATCGGCTTAGTCGATTGTCCGGAACATCCATAAGATTTGCCTCAGGAAGTGCAGTTAATGTTTTCCCAATCAGAAAATGGGCTGGTGTTAATGCTGAAGGATCGTTAGGATCGGAAGATAAAGGACATAATGGCCTTGAATTAAGGATTCCTTCAATTTGAACCAGTATAGTGGCAAAGTCCTCAAAGGTTAATGGAATGTTTCCTATGACACGCCTTATATGAAATTTACAACTTTTTATTCCCGCTTCCCAAATTCCCCCAAAATTTGGAGATCGCGCCGGAATGAAGTGCCATGTTATGTTATCATTTGCTAATTGATTTGCGATATATTCAGAATTATTTTTAAGAAAAGTATGCATTTTTGATATTTCATTGTTTGCGCCTACAAAATTTAGGCCATTATCCGAATATATGTTAACTGGCTTACTTCTTCTATAAACAAATCTGTTAAATGCAGCTAAAAAGG
Organism: Limonius californicus; assembly: GCA_014611495.1. Lineage (NCBI taxonomy): Eukaryota > Metazoa > Arthropoda > Insecta > Coleoptera > Elateridae > Limonius > Limonius californicus. Next base: position 27,715 of record JABXWE010008388.1, on the reverse strand, counting down.
CTTCTGTAGTTAGCTCTGTGACCAACTCAATGTGCACTGCTTTAGTGCACATACATACAAATAAACATATATATGCTTTTGTTAACCTTGCACCTCTAGTTTTCCTATCTTTTACTAAAAATGGTCCCCCATAATCGACACCAACGTTTTGAAATGGAGAATAATTTTTAACTCTAACTTCGGGTAAGTCACCCATTAAATATGATAAATTGGTTGGTTTTGCCTTCGCACAAGTGACACAATTTTTAACAACCTCCTTGCAAGAGTTTCGCCCTGCAATAGGCCAATATTTTTCTCTAACAGAACTTAGTAAAAGGTGAGCTCCACAATGTAACAGCCTTTTATGTTCGGCCCTCAATATGTGTTGAGTCAAGGCCTGACTCCTAGGTAAAATAATTGGGTGTTTTTTATCGTACGACTGGTCAGAATTTTTTATCCTACCGCCTACCCGTATTACGCCATTTTGCATAAATGGATTTAGTGACAAAATTTTGTTTTTTTTATTAAGCTCTTTTCCCTTTTGTAAGCTGTCATACTCCTGAGAAAAACATTCCCTTTGTGTGGTTTTAATCAAGAACGACATTGAGCGTTCTAATTCAACAGGAGTTAATGGACCAACTTGCCTAGTTCCTTTAATTCATTGTTTACCTGAAAATTCTTTAAAATATTTTTGTCATTACAGAGCCACTTACGAAGTTCAAAGCCTGCATTGGAAAGTATTTCTGAAACTTCCTTCTGAATTTGTAGCATTTCTGAAATAGTGTTAGCTCCACTAAGAAAATCGTCAACATAAAAATCCTTAGCAATTCTTTGACTGGCCACTGGAAATTGTGCTTCGCTTTCCTTAGCTAACTGAATAAGACATCTAACTGCCAAATAAGGTGCAGAAGTTGTGCCGTATGTGACAGTGTTTAATGTGTAACATTTTATTTCTTCATTTGAATTTGACCGCCAAAAAATCTTCTGGAATTTTCTTTGGTCCTTATCAATAATGATCTGACGATACATTTTAGATATGTCAGCAGTCATAACAAATTTGTACTTACGAAATCTTACTAGAATACAAAAAGTGTCTTGCTGTAATGTAGGACCGTTAAATTGTACCTCATTTAATGATAATCCAGAATCTGTGTTTGCAGATCCATCAAACACAACCCTACAAGCGGTTGTTGTGCTGTTTTTTAAAACTGCATGATGTGGCAAATAATAGCCGTCTTCACTTACGTCATCAGTTTGAGACATATGATTTAAATCTTCATATTCCTTCATAAACTTGGTGTATTCACCCTTTAAACTAGAATCTTTACTTAATTTTCTTTCAATAGCATTGAACCGTTTTAATGCTGTTTCGCGTGAATTTCCCAAATTCATTACCGATTGTTTAAACGGAATTTTTACTATAAACCTACCAGTTCCATCACGTTTAGTAGTTTTTTCAAAATTTGTTTCACAGTATTTTTCAGATTCTGATAATACTGACTTATTGTTATTAACCTCCTCTAAATTCCAGAATTTTTCAATTTTATTATCAAGACCTGCTGTATTGATATTCAAACAACTTACACTTACATTATTACACCTTGAGTTTAAATGCAAATTGCCTGCTATTATATATCCAAATTGTGTGTTTTGTAACACTGGTAAAGCTTTACCAAGTCGTTCCTGACCAATACATAATACTGACCAGAAAACGTTCGATCCTAGAAGAATGTCTATATCTTCTGAAACATTAAACTTTGGGTCTGCTAAATTCAAATTGTTGGGAATATTCAATAAATTTCTTTCAAACGAAATTATTGGTAGTTTATCAGTAATTCTCGGAAGAACTAGACAACTAATATCCATATTAAAATCATTGTAACAAGACATAATTTTGACCCTTGCCTGATTATTTATGTTTGTAAGAGTTTGACCCACTCCTTTTACTAAATGATTTATTTTTGTTGTACATAATTTTAATTTTTTGCACAATTTGGCTGTTACAAAATGACTTTGTGAGCCGCTGTCCAACAAAGCACGACAAGTTATAAGATTATTATCGTTACCCTTTATCTTTATTAACGCTGTCGATAATAAAACTTGAGTTTTCACATCTGATGCGACAGCAAAACTGTGATTGTTGATGGTGACGTCACATGCAGGAACCAACTTGTCCGTATTTTCAGTGCACGTGCTACTCTCAGATTCTATTCCACCACGGTTTGATTGCTTTGAATCATTGAGCGATTCAGAATGCAATAGTTTATTATGGGCCTTTTTACATTTTATACACCTTTGTCCTTTACATTGCCACGACAGATGATTAGGCTTCAAACAATTTAGACAATGTTTGCGACTTTTAATTGCATCAACACGTTCGCTTACGCTTAATGCTAAAAACGATTTGCAATTATAAATACCATGATCCCCGTCACAGTAATAGCACTGATAATTGCCATTGGTACTTGCAAAACTGTTGCTATGCGAATGTTTTTTCTGCCCCCCTTGGCCTAAATTACCCTTATGCCTTTCCATTTTAGATACTTCTAATTTTTCCAAAATTTCACATTTAGCTTTTAAAAATTCATTTAAATCCTTTATTGTGGGCAACTCATTTTCGTATTTATGAGATTCCCAGTCTCTTCTAGTAACCGAATCAAATTTATTACTTATTACATAAATTATGACTGTCCCAACCATCGGTCTTTTCACCTAAGGTTTTTAAAGAACGTATGTGTTTCGTTACATTGTCAAATAAATTTCTTAGTTCTACGTGCGACTCCTTTGCAACACAGGGATGTTCAAATATAGCCCTAATGTGGTTATAAATAAGTAACTTCTTATTTTCAAATCTATCAACAAGAAATTACCAAGTTGCCTTGTAGTTTGCAGCAGAAATTTCTATTGATTTTAATATTTGACTAACTTCTGGATTTAACGATGATTTCAGATAGTAAAATTTTTGTATATCTGTTAGAGACTGATTACTGTCCACTAACCCAATAAAGGCGTCCTTAAACTCCAACCAACTATCATATTTTCCATTAAAACTAGGTATTTTTATTGGCGGCAATTTTACTATGGACTGATAATTATTTCCAAGCGAGCTTGCCAAAGAACCAGCAACAGAACCTTGATCATCAACCCTTATTTCATTTTTTTGCTCAAACATCTTAATTAATGACTTTATATCGCCAATCAATTTGAAATATGGCTCTTCAAAATCTGCGCGATCGGATTCCCCATTCGACGGATCTTGAAGTTCAATTAGCGTCTGTAAATCATTAAATTCATCCCAAACGGGTTCAACCTTTTCTAATCTAATACTCAACTGAGTAACAATATTTTGATCCAAATTATCTTTATCTATTGTGTCAAAGTACCCCCTTAAACGAGTAACTCTACCTTTAATCACGCCCCTTCTTATTTTAAGGTCGTGAACTTCTGCCATTATACTAATCAAACGCCAAAACTAATTTAATAGGATTGGGTAGGAATTGCACTTACTTCGGACTGAGGAAACTGTGGTGGAATGAGCAACGCCTGACGTCTCCAGACTGCACCTGTTGTCGCGTAGCTAGCTTCACCTTTCCCGCCAACTTGCTGTAAGCTGCAGAAATTCTTCAATAATGGCCGTTGTTTTCTTATGAAGTCTTCTTTATTTTACAGAAATAGCCATGCTATCCGGTGTGAAGGACCAATGTTTAAATTGCCTTCTTTTTATTAAAAACAGTGGACTGTATTTTTCTTAAATTTATTGTGTACATATTCTTGAAATATTACAATGAGCCTGCTAGACCGCTCTTCACAACGATCGTTGCAGCACTGACGGTCACGAGCGATTTTAGGCATCAGCGCCATTAGCGGCGGCAAAAATACAAAAATTCAAATAATACATAATTGGGCTTAACAAATACTTTAAGCATTACTTATTCATAATATAATTTTAAACTGGAATCTAGCTCACAATAGCGATGAGTAAGTAACCTTTATACCTTAAAGCTAAAAATCACTGCGCCGTTCCAAATAAAGAGGCTACGTGCAAATGTTTGTTTATTAGTTCTTCCTTTAAGAAAGGAAAACGTATGTGTAATGGTATTTATAATTGCCCTTATATGACGACTGTTCACACTCGCCTTGTTCGTACTCTGCAGACCAAGTAGAAGCTTCGTATAATTGTTTCAGTAGTTACGCCATACAACGAACATTTTCGTTCAAACTGTAAAATGCCTGGAAAACAAGTTCAATTCGAAATTGAAGCATCTGCTGCTGCTGGTGGTCCTTTAAATAATGAGGTGAGGTTTAAATTAATTGTTGCAAAAACAAATGTTGTCAATGCTTATTCATTGCTATAATATCGTTTGGCATATAGTTTATGTTTATTTAGTCCTTTAAAACCTTTTAACCAATAGATCTACAGATACTTACTGCAAGGAAAAAAAAAGTACGCTTTATAAATGCATTTATCGGTAAAAATTGACACCTTAATTTGAACTTATATTTATTTTATTCTGCAATATTTAAGCATTTTGTTTCTAGTAATGTGATTGTAAACTCAGAGATTTAACACGAAAATACATATTTTTTTAAGTTCAATGTAATACTTATTATAATTTCTGCAATCTAACACGGTATTTACATCCAGGACGTCCTCTGTCTTCCCAAACTCAGCTTTAAATACAAAATATAGTTTAAATGTAGTTGGTTATATTTTTTATATACAGAATGCTGAACACGGTTCATTGCTAAAATGAAGACATTTTGCGATATTATAACACTACCTACAGCAGAACACAAAAGTTGCACTTGTGTAACTCAGTGGTTAATGTTTGCTGTACAGTGCCAATTTTTCGTATGCCTACTTCTAAGAATTGAAAATACGTATGCCTGAATAATAGCAACTGCTGATTCAAGAACTAATATAAAGGGTTCATTATTTCTAGGAAAATATATTTATTTGCGGGATTATTTAATTGTTACATATTTCCAATAGTTTCTAATAAAGAATTGCGGAGGTACTGTGGCGTCCCGCAGATAGTTGAACTTTATTTGGATATTATGGTCATAATTTAAATTTTTAATGTATACTTTGCAGGAACAGGATTGTTGTACTAATCATTTTGTATTTTGTTTGCTTTTGTATTTATCCATAAAGCTGTGTTATTAAACGCTGTGGTTAAAATATCAGATGTCTTGTCTAATCAATTCTGTTATAATTTGTAAGAACTCGTATTTAACAGTTTTTCTAGACGCATTGGTTAATATACGAGCCATGCTGTCAACTAACAGATGTTTACGAATTTTTTGACCCCCTTCGCCGTCCTTTCCAGGAGCTGGGACTTGCTGTAGAGCCGTGCATTTAAGTAAGATTTAGGAAAAATTAGAGCAGTGAGTAAAATCGGAATGTAGCTTGCAGAGGGGTTTAGAGTTCGTTTTTGGGATAAGTGTATTACAATATATGTGTGCTGCTTAGTTGATAAATGCACTGAAGTGGTGTACTTATGTGTTTACTACCTGTAAGATGGTGGAGATGAGCGAGATAAGTAATTGTTGGATGAAGCTGTAGATAATGTTTTTACTTTTGATGATGTAGTACTGTTAGTAAATGTAATTACTGTGGCATTATGATTGAGGCCTATGTATTTGCTTGGGGGCTAGAGAGCTTACCAAGGTGTCTGGGGGTTCTGTACCCGCATACGGTTTCGTTTGTCAGTACTAATTGCTTGGAAAATCAGTGACCCGCCAGTGATCTCTGCATTGCACTTGGCAGAGTGGTCTGTGGTAGAGCCTATCTTTAACGCTTTTCCTTGTGATGTGCGTGCGGCGACTTTCCGACGTCGTTAGATGCTCAAAACGACATGGGTAATCATATTGGGTAGAGGTAACATTCGGTTGTCCGGTACCCGATACAAGTTAGCTACATCAGTCAATATCTACTCAAGATTACACTGTCAAAAGCATCTTACTCTGAACGAGAACTATCAGAGGCTACCTATCGTGGTGTCAAAGATGAGCTACTAGATGCTACGGGGCGACACTTTGTTACAGGCCAAACAAGCTTTTTCGTCGACCCGCAACAGGATAGGTAGAAAAAGGCCTACAGCTTAGCTCAGAGGAGTAGGGGTGGTTCACGGAAATCGCTTACGGGAGGGAAATCTTCCTAGTCGTGTACAGGGTAGGTCAAAATTAACTCACCTTTATTGTGCCTCCTCCTGTATGCAAAGCTTGCAAAGTTCATGCACACAAAGATAAAAATACATAAAAATAAAAAATTGTAAATTTCAAGACAAATAAAATTCAACTTCTTTTAGATTACTGACATGATACAAAACAAATATAACGATTACGTTGAAAATGGTAATGTTTATGGTTAATTAATACAAGATTTTGTTGGAACGTTCGAACTGAAAAAGGCTCGCCGTCAGTGGCTTGCGATATTTAATTTCTTAGAACAGATCTTTGCAGCCAGTGGCGTCGGAGTATACAATTTAATACAATTTATGAATACACTTTACAGTTAACCAAAAGAAGAAAGGACAACTGGCGACCCTTTACGTCGTATTTAAAAAAAGGTTCAGCACAGGAAAAAGTTTTCACCGCACAATTAGAATTTCTCCTGCCTTAGTGTTATTCGGTAGGAAGCAGAGAGAGGCACAACTGGGGGGATCCCTAAGATCTTCGGGAAGCAGGCAAAATTCGCTGATACGGCCCTGAAGATTGGATCGAATGGAGATAACGCTACGGCCAGGGCTTTTTCGACGTCGAGAGAGAAGAGACGGCAACTTCAGATATGAAGATCTCCGCCGCTGTACGGGAGGATCACTTAAAACGGCTCGAAAAGCAGAACTTCCACGGGTTTGATAGCTTTTATCCGACACAAGTCGAGAAAATAATTTCACTGAATTGTTTTTGAAAAGGCTGACACTTTGCTAATATTTTTAATCCGATACAAGTCGAAGATGTTTTTGCCTAACGCAAAAAACGAAACGATAACTCAATTAGCAGAAGAGCTGCGACACAACCCGGTATCCAATAAGCACATCAGTTCACCAAAGCCTAGCGTCCACTCTGTTTCTTAATTTATTAACGGCGATGGTATCGGGTGACCCGGCCGAACAAAGGTGGAAAGACGACTCAAGAGGAAACGCAACGCGACTATGCATTGGCCAACATTATTACACCACATTGCGAAATATGGTGCAAGGGTTCTAGAACAAATTCTTACACGTGCGATTTTCGAGAAACATAACACTACTAAGGCCATGCTGCTGACAAAAGGAGTTCTAAGAATTATTTTTGGCCGGCGTTAACAGACTAAATAAACATGTCAAACGTTCGACTAAGTTTCCGTAAGTGGCCTCCCATAAATTTAATTTTCGTAAATAATGAAAATTGTAATAAACATAAAAACGGCAATAAAAATAGGATTTTAATTCCTATGAAGCGGCAAAACTAAACGAACATAACAACCCGACATCCTGTAAGTAGCAATGCAGAAACTGCAATGCTAATGTAGTAATAAATTGCTGCTTGTGTGTTCTTTGCTTTGCTGGTGTGTACTGAAACGGTGCGTTACTGTTTGAGTGTCCACTTTATGAGTGCACCGCGTACATGCATAAAGTTGTCAAATCCCGAGCTCCCGAGAATTTATTCATGATGAGAAAGTATCATCTTACATGCACAACGAATGAAATTACAAAATACCTACCCATAGGTAATTGGATTTTATAGATTCCAGATTTAAATAATTCCTTTTCAGAGTTTGTCTTTCAAATATATTGATTTCAAGTATATAAGTTAATAATATGAGTTTGAACTAGTTTGATTTCAAGGACCTAGATCCAATGCTAGCTGTCAAGAGCGCGGTCTGTTACTGTGATAAATGAGTAGCCAATTCCTAAACTTTTCTAAATTAAAATTTGTTTATACTTTGTGGACATACAACGCCATGTGTGATATTCCACACATAAACGTTGATTCCTAACATTTCTCCTATAATTTAATTATTTAAAAGGAAAAATTATTAGTTTCCAAATTCATGGGGCAATAAAATTCGTGTTGTTTTTAAAATTGGAGTACACCTGCAGTATGTTGTCACGATCCATTTTTTTGGCTTGTAAAAGCATAACTAAGTTGCCATGACATTATTCTTGATCTAACGATCAGAAAGCACAGTTCCATTACATATTTCCTTAATCCTTCATTTTACCCAGCGCTTTGGGGTATCTCAGCAGCTAACCTCTCCTGTTGATGGCGCCTTGCCAGCGCTCTGAGTTATCCATCTCAGCAGCTGACCTCTGCTGTTGATAGCACTTCAAGGTATCTTAGCTGCAACGTTTTGAAGTACCTCAGCAGCTGCAGCTTCAGGTTTCCTTAACCCTTTACCTTGCCCAGCGCTTTGACTTATCTCAGCAGCTTACGGGCCTCTCTTATTGATTGCGCTCTGAGGTATTTCAGCTGCTGCTACAGGTTCCCTTAAGCCTTTACTTTGCCCAGTGCTTTGAAGTATCTCAGCTGCAGCTTCAGGTTCCCTTAACCCTTTATCTTGCCAGCGCTTAGAGTTAACTCAGCTACTGACGTCTCCTATTGATAGTAGCTCGAGATATTGTAGCTGTAGCTGCATGATCCTTAACCGTTTATCTTGCCCAACGCTTTAAGTTATTTCAGCGGCAGTCCTTAACCCTTTACCTTATTCAGCGTTTTGAGGGGTCTCAGCAACTTACGGACTTCTCCTGCGGATTGTGCTTCGAGGTACCTCAGCTGCAGCTACAGGTTTACCTTACCTAGCGTTTAGGTATCTCAGCAGCTTACCGGTATCTCCTGTTGATTGCGCTTCGAGGTATCTCAGCTGCAGCTTCAGGTCCCTTAACTTTATCTTGCCCAGCGCTTTAAGTTATCTCAACTGCAGCTTCAGATTTCCTGAACCCTTTGCGTAGCCCAGTGCTTTAAGGTATCTCAGCAGTTTACGAACCTCTCCTGCGAATTCCCTTAATTCTTCATCTTGCGCACCGCTTTAAAGTATCTCAGCAGTTTACGGACCTCTCCTTTTATCTTGCTTACCGCTTTGAGGTATCTCAGCTGCAGTTTCAACTTTCCTTAACCCTTTGCCTTGCCCAGTGTTTAGGTATCTCAGCAGCTTACGGGCCTCTTCTGTTGATTACGCTTCGAGGTATCTCACCTGCAAGTTCTCTTGGCGCTTTACCTTTTACAGCGCGTTGAAGTATGTCAACTGCAGCTTCAGGTTTCCTAAACCGTTTACTTTGCCCAGCCCTTTGAGGTACCTCAGCTGCTTACGGACCTCTCCTGTTGATTGCGCTTCAAGATATCTCAGCTGCACCTACAGGTTTCCTTAGCCCTTTACCTTATCCAGTTCTTTGAGGTATCTCAGCTGCTCACGGGCCTTCCTCTGCTGGCCACAGTTTGAGACAATTCGGCTGCACCTTCAGGCAACTCCCTATACTTCTGCCTGTCTTCTTCTTATGGAGACAACATACTACGCCGGCTAAGGTTTCCTGCAGTTTACTAGCCTGAACAGGTAAATGCTGGGGGCAGATTATTTGAACTGTGTGCAATTATTTCCTTTAATAAATGTATTAAACATCTCTGATATTTTATTTTACACATACAGCTCAGTTAGTCTAGATTCGAACCTACGACTATCACTGACTTACAGTGAGAAACCAAAATAAACAAAAAAATAAACACAATACAATGGTTCGTAAGGTTACCGTACTAAACTGCTATTTAAATGAAGTACTTCAGCCAAGAATTTTTTATGGAACATGTTAAAAAGATGCGATAAAACAGTTGGATTTACGGAAATAATAAATGTTATTATAAAAAACTATGTATGTATAATGAATAATTCGTATTGTAAACCAAAACCTTGTCCACAGCTACAGAGGCGCAACTTTTTCTATTACATTTAATGGTTGATACCATCACACATGATTTTTCAAAATTTCGCTTCTATCGTTTAATTTAGTATTATAAAAAATAGATTTTATTTTCCTAATATTGATTATAAATATATACAATACTCTCTGTGTAAATACATTAATACATCCTCGTAGTCATTAATAATTGAAAAAATAATTTGTTTTACAGATTCCCAGGAATTTGGTTGTGTCACGATGGAGAAGTAGATTCAACTCGATGACTTCCCAATGGGAAAAAATTTTTGGTGTGGTATCTTTTCTGATTTTACTTTTTATTTTAATATCTGCTATAATATATAATGCAGTAAACAAGCTAACTAGTAAAAAACCTTATTAAATGACTAATTTTCTTCTATGAAATACCACCAGAAGATTCGAAGAATTGTAATCTTTTTGGCAAAAGGACTATACTCTTGCTTATTAAATTTTATATTTATAAGTATATACAAGTTTTGTATGAAGTTAAAAAAGTAAAATAGGTAATAAATAACTAACAATGTTGTTTTGGTTAATATATATTCAAAAAGCTTAAAACTAAAATGACGATAACTTAATACATAATGAATAGTGTCATTTGAAATAGAAACTGATAATTTTTACCTTTCTGTAGGAAAATATTGTTGCAAAAATGGGAAAATTATCTTCCTGATCTACAGATTTTATTTTTAACTGATGCAGATTTAGCAACAGAAACTTCTCTCTCACCCTATAGTTGTTACTCATATTTTACTCTGATTTTACAAATTTACGCGGATTTCGGCGGAAACAGGCGTTTTGGACCTCTAGAAATTCACACTATTTGCAAGTGTTGTCTTATGAAGTTGTTTGTAGTGTACTATGGCACATGTAGCACTTTAGTTTGAAAACGTTCCAATATCCCTACGTCTGAATTTGCCCCGATGTCCCCGCTGGTTTCAACACACCCTTATATTGGAACAGTTTGTTGTGGATGAAGAGTATTTATTTAGGAGCTAACTACTAGCCAGTTTAATTCTCAGTTGTTTCCTTTTCTGCCAGATCTGAGTCATCTAGTTCAGGGGGCGGTGTAGGTGAATTCTCAAATACTTTGCTGAGTCTGCTTGTGGTATTTGTTTACTATTTAGTTGAACTGACTGGCCATTACTTTTCTTTAGTGTGCATATAACTTGTATCAGTTTCTGTTCATTCAACTTAGAGTAGAGTAGTGGTGCAACGACGAATGTTAATATTTTATTAGGGCTCAATCACTGACTGGAATACATGTACATCATGGCCAGTAGTACTTTGTACTGCTTTGGAAGTACCGTACAGTACCTAATATAATCTGGAAGTATTCGTAATGAATTCGTATTACTTGAAATTACGCTTCATTATCGGACAATACTAGCAGTCTGGTTTACAACGTGCAGTTACTTGAGTACACTTTCTACCTAGAAAATCTATATTTGTCGTAGGTTATACAAGACATGACAGTAATAGAGAACCAATATTTAGTTTTAGTAATCTTAGCACTCCTGCTTAATTTTTTCAGGAATAGGTTTTATTGCCTTGTACTTGTAATTTTCTGATTTCTTATGTAGGGCAAGGCATCTATAGTGGGACAAACAATTTGTTTTTAACTTTCTGTTATACTTATTCATTTTTTTCTGTTTTCTAAATTGTCCAGCATATTTCCTTGATGTATTTGCACCATACTCCTTAGGCATTTTGTAATTATCTCAATTTTAAGATGAGTTATAGCCGCTGTCCCACTACGGATCTTTCCTGGTATGGACCGGAATGGGGGTCCATACTGGGAGTTTGCATGGTCCATAATGGGACAACATGAATAAGCTTAGATTTTCAATGCTGTTGAAATAAAAGATGTATAGAAATGTTGTAATAAATTAATACAAAGCGATTGTATGAAATTTTATTGAACAAAAGTGAAAATATATCTTATATCATATTGTAGCTTGAAAAATCAAATTCGAACTTCAGTTGTAGAGAAGCACTTTTACTACTTCCAATTGTGGATGGTTTGGGTAGTATGGTAACAATGTTCTCTCCATCCACAGTGTCAACATCTTCAGTTTCTGGATATTTAAATATTCCACCGTAGCACTTTTTAACGAAAGATACTATATAACTTTCATTGTCAGTATCCTCTACGCATCCAGCAAAATGTTTAAGAGTTTTTTTTTGTTGGATATTTCATCAGCACAAAATATCATATTTCAGTTGAAACTGTGCCATCAGAGTCATCACCATTATCACAAATATCTCTTATTTCACACTCTTCATCAGACGATTCTTCAACTACCTTTCTTTTGCAGTGATTGATTTTCTTTTTGTTTACTTTTTTTGCCACTCTCTTATTATGGGCTTCTTCAAGTTGTTCCTTTATAGGTGTATCTGTTAATATTAACGACTGTCCATGTTTTCTTTTGCGTATTCCTTTACGAGGGGCAGCTTTGGTGTGTGGCCTAATATCTTCTAGTCTTATTAGATTATAGTTGTTTTTGGTTGGTAACAATGGAACAGTTTGGGAAGATATCATTAAAGGCGGACTTGAGCAGTCTCTGGTACATGCATCTTCGGCAGCGGGAGCAATATTGAGTATGGAAGTTGAAAGGCCAGGTATTATTGAAAACGTCTCCCTCATTTCGACTTCTGGTTCTTTTGTTTGAGGTCTGTCCGTCACATATGACATCAGAAAATCATCGTCAGAAAATACATTGGAATTAAATGGAGAAATTCTTGTTTCTAAAAATCCCTTTGAAATATTTATAGGGGTAAAAGCTAATGGAAAAGCGTGACCCACAATTTCAGATATATCATATATTTTAATTGGTACCCCTGGATGATTGATCATCCATTCATCAGCTGCTCTTTTATAATTCCCTTTGAATGGTCCAAAACAAGACACGTCCAGGGGCTGCAGTCTGTGCATGTTTTATGACATGATCTAGGCACTCGGAAAATGTTACGGATGTCATCCAACCTGAGGAATGAGCGGATCCTGCTGATCCTGGTGGAGCTCCATGAAGCATATGTGGCTTAAAATTTTTGCGAGGAAATATCTTAAATGGGGGTATGAAAGTTCCATTAGCACATATTACCGAACAAAGAGTAATTAACGTTCCTCTTTCAGCGGATGTAACTTTTCCAACCCTTTTGCAGCCAGACTGTGCAATTATTTTTGGAGGTTTGTGTACCGTCGTAACACCTGTCTCATCTAAATTGTAAATGTCATTGACTGTAAAATTGTATTTCTCTAAAGTTTGTTTTAAATTCGTGAAGAACGCATTCACGTTGTGTTTGTTAAAACTAGTAGCAGGAGATAAACTGGTGGCTTCTGGTGTCCTCAAACTCAGTGTATGTTGCCGCTTCCTAAAATTTGCCATCCATTCTTCTCCAGCAGTTCCTTTTTCATTCGAAGAATCAGGAATTATTACCGAATTATCAACGGCATAATCGAATGCTAGAGTTCGAGTTTCTTTTTCTGTGAGGCCATAACACATGCGACATGCATCAATCAAATAGTTTGGTAAAAGTTTTTTCTTGATCTTCAGGAAATATAGCTTTTAAGCCGTGATTTGTTTTAAAACAAAAATTTTCCTTTTCTTCGTCCGTTAGTGGTTTATATTTTTGCACATACCTTTGTAACGCAGATTTGGAAACGAGAGGCATGGCAGCCTCTCTTATGGTTTTCTCACCTTTTACTCATTGAATAATAGCAATTTTCATAGCGTTTTCTCTCTCTACGTGATGAAGAGAACTGTCTTCATAGTGCTTTTTCATTTCTAGCTTTGACCAGTTAGGCATTTTAGTTAAAGGTAAAACCTGTAGGTAATTGAAATTAATATAAGAAACACGTACCTATATATATTCTTTAATAATATAGTCTACCTCAAGAGAATTCCCAAAAAGATTATCGGTCTTTATTTAAGCTACTTACGCAGGTCATTACTTAACAAAAGGTGTTTACTTGTAATCGTTAAGCCGTGTTGGTACTTTGCATTCCTTCAGAAATCCAGGCACGGACTTACAACTAGCAAATAACTTGTTGTATTCAACATATGAATTGCAATTTCTAAATGAATTTCAGTATTGTTCTTGAGCTCTTATTGTGCACACAGAATGGCAGGAATTTGGAGATTTAATTATTAAGGTATTTTTAGGGCATTTTTGCAATTATTAAGTATAATCACCTATTATATGTAATTCGGTATTTGTAGGTACATGAATAATAAAAACGTTTTACACCATATACAAAATATTTGAATACGTCCAAAGACTAGTATTGCTTGTTGCCAGTTAAGCCGCTGTTTACAACTTGTAATACCATAAACTAACATAAATCTGCCCGTTAAGCTTTTTGGGTATTCTGGTGATGTGGACTATACAATAATGGTATTTGGTTTTTTTCTACATAATTAATTTGTTTCATTACACATGGTCCTAACAATTTTATTATAAAACTACGCTGGTCCAAACTCGGACAGTCCTATGGACTATGGACCGTGTCCCACTATAGACCGGCTTTCCCCATCAGTAAAATTTCGTTGATTATTGAAATACCTTCGTTAATGTAAAGGTTTTAGCATAAAAACACCCTTGGAAGAGATTACTACTACTACTATTTGTAAAATGTAGTGAATGTATATTAGAAATTCATAAAATTATAGATAGAGAGAGAGACAATGCCACGTAAATATTTTTTGTACGGAAAGTATATTTTAGGAAGCGTAGTATTAAAAAAAAGATCGTTTCGCAGTCTTATTTGATTGGATTGTTGTTATTATTTATTTTTCACTATGTATGAGCTTGTCCATTAATTTCTTTTGGAAGAGATTACTACTACATATTTGTAAGACACGGGCGTATCCAGCGCAAAACGGAAAGGGAGGGGCAACTTTGTAAATCTAACTTCTTTCATGAGGGAAGGGGATTCATGGGGGTGGGGCGGGGGCATCCAATAATACACAATTACAAAAGAAAACCACTATTTATTAATAAAATTAATTTTTGAACAGTAGTTAACGGGGATTAGTTGCAAACTTTCTAACTACAGCTTCCACTAATTGTTCCTTGTTTGCGAACACCTCAAACGGAAGTGGACACGGACGAGTCTGGATGAAAGGACCAAAAACGAAATCGACTTTATAATATCATATACTAAGAACATCGTAACGGACGTGTCGGTCTTAAACAAATTCCATACCGGAAGTGATCACAGGTTAATCAGAGCCCAAATCCAAATCAACACTAAAGTGGAAAGACATAAATTAATTAAAAACGCCTCTCATCCAAGCCTAAAGCTATAAGAAGAAAACCAAGTAGAATATCAAAACGAAATAAACAAAAAATTAACTCCAACAAACCAACTAGCCAACTTAACATTAGATGACATGGCGGAAAAAATAACTAAAGACATATGAGCAGCAGTAAAAAAAATAGTTACGAAAAACAGAAGCAAAAGTGATAAGAAAATAAGCAAAGAAACACAGAAACTTATGGAACAAAGAAGAAACTTAGGAAGAGGCACGAAAGAACACACTGAGATTAGCAAGACTATCAAAAAGGAGATTTGTAAAAATATTAGAATGTATAACACAAAGCTCATTAACGACACAATCGAAGAAAATAAAAACATGAGAGTGTTCAGGAAGAAAATGGCTTCAAATCAACAACACAAAAACAACAGATAATCAATGAAATTGAACAATTTTACAAAGATCTGTACACCTCAGAAAACACAATCCATATGAAAATGAAGAATAAATAATGATTAAGAATGTAAACTCTGAAGAAATCCCAGAAATTACAGCAACGGAGATAGAAATTGCATTAACGCAAATGAAAAATGGCAGGGTACCAGGAGAAGATCGCATTAGCTCGGAAATGCTGAAAATTGGGGGTCGTACGTTATATACGTTACCAGAAGCTATTCAAGACCTTCTAGAGAAATGCTTTGAATCAGTACAAATACCAACTAAATGAAAAAGTGCCGAAGTCATTCTTCTACATAAAAAGGGAGATAAAGCGGACATAAAAAACTACAGGCCCATAAGTCTTCTATCCCACGTATATAAACTTTTAACGAGAATAATATCAAACCGAATAACAACAAATTGGATTTCTATCAACCGGTAGAACAGGCAGGTTTCCGAAAGGGATTTGGCACAGTCGACCACACGCAAACGATCCAAATTCTGATAGAAAAATGCCAATAATATAATATCCAATTACACCTAGGATTCGTGGATTTCCAGAAAGCTTTCGACACGATCGAATTATGGGCCGTGTACAAAGCGCTTAGCAATGCTAGAATTGATTAAAGGTACACAACACTGATAAGAAATATATACCAAAATCCAACAATGCACATAAAAATAGAAGAAGACACCTATACTGGAAAAATACCCATCTCCAGAGGCGTGCGACAAGGTGATACCATGTCACCTAAACTGTTTACCTTAGCAATGGAAAACATTTTTAAGGAATTAGAATGGGATAGAAAAGGATTCAACAGCGATGGAAAATTATTAAATCATCTTTGTTTTGCCGATGACATAGTTGTAATAAGCACAGACGCTGACGAACTGGAACAAATGTTAGAAGAACTTAACACAGCTGCGGAGAAACTGGGTCTTAAAATGAACCGAAGCAAAACAAAGATAATGTCCAATGACAATGACAAACAGTAACCTTGCCACAACAACCAATGGAAACAGTAGATGAATACATATACCTGGGACATGTAATAAAACTAGGGAACCAGAATCAAACACCAGAAGTCACAAGAAGAGTTAGACAAGGTTGGACAGCATTTGGCAGATTGGGATATATTCTCAAAAACAAAAATATACCGATATGCCTAAAGAGAAGAGTGTTAGACGTATGTGTATTGCCAGTACTAACCTACGGCATAGAAACAATAACATTTACAAAGAAAAGTGTGAAATAAGAGATCGTACTAAAGTAATTGATATAATAGAGAGAGCAGCAAAATTGAAACGGAGTTGGATGGGCCATGTTGCAAGAAAATCTCCGGATGAATGTCTAACAGAAGCATCCAATGGCGTCCACGACTAACAAAGCGCAGGGTTGGCAGACCTCAAAAAAGATGATTGGACGATATAAGGACAATATCAGGAAGAGACTCGCATTATAAAGCACAGGATGGGATAGCATGGAAAGCATTGAGAGAGGCCTATGTCCAACAATAGATCGCAAACGGCTGAGAAGAGATGAAAAAGAAGAGAGTATTAAAAACATATTGTTTCGTAGTCTAATTTGGTCGGATTGTTATTTTTATTTATTTTTCAATATGTATAAGTTTGTCCATTAATTTCTTTTGGAAGAGATTAGTACTATTTGTAAGATATAAATATTCGAAATTAATAAAATTATAGATAGACAGAGACAAGGCCACGTAAGTATTTGTTATACGGAAAGTTTATTTTAGGAAATAGGAAGGGTAGTATTAAGAAAAGATTATTGCGTAGTCTAATTTGATTGGATTGTTATTTTTATTTATCTTTCAATATGTATGTGTTTGTCCATTAATTTCTAATTGATATTCAATAATTTGGGGATTGCTCACAGTAGTACCAGAATTTTTTAGTTTAATCTCAGAATTTTACACTTTCTAGGTTAGATGACTGTGTGGCTCAGTGAGAATCCACCTCACTACCGGTGGACCCGAGTTCGACTTCTTTGCGGCTCGAAATTTAATTAATTCTGTAGCAACGGGGGTGACTTGGTAGCATAGTTGGAGGTGATTTTAAAGGGTGAGACATATTATATACACGTGTATAGCGGTACATGCGCTGAGTAAGTTTGATAATATTCCAATGAAACTTACCAAGAAACATGAATAGGTCGTCAGGTTCCGTTGCATGGCCATCGAGATTCTCACTTTTAAATCCCATAGATTTTTTGTCTGGAGCTACTTTAAAAGTATTGCTTATGCAGAGCCTATAAACAATTTAGAAGAAAACTGAAGGAGAAGATTTAGAACATGTAACTTTATTGAATAAAAAATACTTAACATTTAATAGGTTTTTCAGAATAAATGTAATAAATATGACAAAAAAAAATTAGTATAGTAATCAACACTATCAGTATCAATAGAACAGTAACAGTTAGTCATCATCATCAATAGCCTTTTTTCGTCCCATTGTTGGGCGTTGTCCTTTTCTCTACCACGTGTTTCTCCTCGGCGCTAAGGTAGAAACACGGATGATTAGTATTAGGGCGTTTACCCTGGCAATTTCTTGTATATAGCGCTAACCTATTTCAATTTTTTTTAGATCAAGGCTTTTGATGGAAACATATTTATCATTTTATATAATTCTTGTGCGTCTTAGCTATCCACTGACGCGAAGGAATTTTGGAATGTCTCAATATTGATTATGTTATGGATAAAATAGGTTGGATGATTTGTGTCAGTAAGTAGATACATGACAGATCTACCAAAATTTGTATTGAGAAAATGTATATTTTTGAATTGATGGTAAACTTTTGGACATTTGGCTTTTACAAGAGTTGATATTTTTTCGGATTTTGTGAACAATTTCGGGGCAGAACATAGACAGCACGTCGTGCGGAAATTCTACGTTTAGATGATACTTTAGCCAACTACGGTTGAAATAACTAATGGAATAAGTATAACAACGTCCAACCAAATTCGCAAGCGTGCGTCTAGAACTATCAACAAAATCTTTTTGCTGGTTAGACAACCCAATATACAAAAATGTGAAATTAGTTTCAGGAAATCGCCATCCTCCTGTTGTCAACGGAATTAGGAAATTGTACTTGCTAATGCTGGGATTTCGAACTCAAGCCAGAATCGATGTTTTGCTCAGAAAGCAGGCGCTATGCCAACTGAGTTACCACCACACTGTCAGTATAGTTTTATAATTATTGGGGGTGTTGAGAATATTTTAATATTTTATTGATAGGCAAATCGTTACGTGATTATAATGCTAAAATATAGATTTTCTATGGCTACTCTATACACCCACTTTATGAAATTTTATTATTACTGACTAAGGTAGGGGCAAGAAAGGGTTGTTATTTTACTGAATAGTGAATAGTTACTAAGTTATTGCAAATAAGGGGTATCATTTTTAATCTTTAACATAATCCCAAGTGTTTGAAATTTTATTATTACTAACTGTAAGTAAACTATCCTAAGGGAAGTTGAGAAGAAGTTGACATTTTATTTTGTGGTAAATCGTTACTGGGTATTTACAAATATGAAGTATAGCTGTTACATCTCTCCAGTAGTGACTCATTTGATTATTACTAACTAAATGTAAACTATACTACGAGATGATGACAAGACGTAAGTATTTCACTGGAAGG
Organism: Limonius californicus; assembly: GCA_014611495.1. NCBI lineage: Eukaryota > Metazoa > Arthropoda > Insecta > Coleoptera > Elateridae > Limonius > Limonius californicus. The sequence continues at coordinate 8,462 of JABXWE010008388.1, read as the reverse complement.
TAAATTAGTGCTGGATAATGAAAAATATCGGGTAAAATAAGAGATAAATAAAATAAGCGGGAGTAGCGTGGCGGAAAAATGCGAGCACCTGCCAAATAGTATTCAAAGTTAAACAATTACCACTTCGATCGGTGATCGAAAATCTACGCTCCCATGTTGTAACCGCGGTGCCTCGGAGAGTATCTAAAACCGTCGGTCCCCCTGGGTTAGTGCGCCATGTTACTAAGTACCTCAAACAGGGTTAAAGTAGCAGCAGGATGCTGAACTGCTTTCAGATCTCCCCGCAATCATTCCCTTACGCAAATATAGTTATTTAACATACTACATGCTTCTTAATGCAAGCTAAAATCTACCCACTAACTGCACTAGCCAAACAGGAAGTTACCCCTTCACTGCAAAGATGCCAGTTTAAAATATTACAGATGCTACGTACGAAATATAAGCGTGTATCTTCGGTCTAAATACTCAAGTCGGTAGTATTTTATGTGATCAAGTTATAGTGAACTATCCTTTGGGGCAGCCATACTCAACCTTTTTTTTTCTTCAGGCCACATACATAAGTTTGCTAAATTACGCGGGCCGCAACATTATACACTATACCTCCTCTTTTTCTTCTTTTATTGTAGGCAGTAGCCTGTTTTTCTTCACACTTCTATGGTGTGTTCACCGATGTAAACTGCCAGCTTTCGGCTGATCTTTTCATTGACCTTTCCGGGATTCACGTTCGTCATAGTACAATAATGTAGAAATAAAACTCGAAACCTAAATGTATCCAAGCGTTTATTTAAAAATTAGTGTGGTTTTTGATATTGAGACATATTTTTTACTACGAGACTTGTTTAACTGAAACCCATCTTTGATCAACTTAGCTTTGAAAACAAATGCAAAAATTCGTTTGTTAATGTTAGTAGTGTTTGTAAGCAACACATTAATAAATTTCTGGCGTTTGAATTTTATTCTGACTTTTAAAACTTCGATTGTGAAATGGCGTTTGCTGTTGAAAATTCGTCCAAGTTTGATCAGCGTGCGCTCGTACAGTTTTTATGCGCTGAAGGTGTACAGCCATTGCAGATTCATACGCGAATGCAAACAGTGTAGGGAAATGCATGTATTGCGTATCCAACTGTGAAGGAATTGTGCCGAAAATTTAAGAATGGAAAAGAAGGGACTATGGATGAGACGCGACCAGCTGCACGGTGTACTGCATTAACAGAAAACAATATGGCATGTGTAGAAGGCTTTATTAGAGAAAATCGTTGAATTTTAATTGGAGAAATTTCAGAAATTGTTGGTGCCAGTGTAGGATCTGTCCATAATATTGTTCGTAATCTGGGTTACAGCAAAGTTTGTTCGCAATGGAGTCCTCGTCTCTCGTCTAAAGAATAAAAATGCTTGTGAATGGGCTTAGCTCTGCAACATCTCATAGACACAATATAGGTAAAATGGTGATGACTTTCTTCTGTCAATAGTTGCTGGTGATGAAACTTGGTGCCATTACTACGAGCCATCCAGTAAGTTATCGTTGATGCAGTGGAAACATTCAAGTTCACTACCACTGAAGAAGTTTAAAGCACAACCTTCTGCAAGCAAGGTGATGTTAACATTTTTTTCGACCATGAAGGACCCTTGTTGATAGAGTTTAAGGAACTTGGAGTAAATGTTAATACACATCTGTACAATGAAACTTTGATCAAGCTTCACCAAGCAATGAGACGGAAACGTCCAGGAGAACTTATGCGTGGGATCATTTTGCTGCACGACAATACCAGGCCTCATGTTGCTAATGTGGCATAAGAAAATCTTCAATGAACGAAATGGAGAATTTTAGAGCATCCACCCTCTAGCCTGGGTCTATTGTCTTTGCGATTTCCATATTTTTGGACCGCTGAAGAAGGCGTTAAAAGGTCGGCATTTTGAGTCTGAAGCAGAAGTACAGATATCTGTGGAAGACTTCTTCAATCAGCAGCCACAAGAATTCTATGAGCAGGGTATACGTCGGTTAGTAAAACAGTGGGATAGGTGCCTTTACTGTGACCGTAATTATTTGTAATTAAATTGTTGAATACATTTTTTATAAAGCTAAGATGGGTTTCAATTGAATAAACCTCGCATTTTAGGCAAATCGGTTTTATAATTGCTATATACTACCCTCAATATTTCATCAAGGTGAGAATCAGTAAGTCGATTTCTATATACGTTTTTCGCATATTTCATTTTGGAATAGGATGATTCACAAAGATACGTTGATGCGAACAACGTGCACATTTTTGTACAGTCTTGTATTTTTCTGGGACTAATTTCCATAATTCTTTATACTCCTTTCCCTCTCTCTTTTCTTTAAAAATAACTTCCAGGTTTGTGTCATTCTTAAACTCGATGGCCCGATTTTTTACAAAGCACTTTCCTAATGAAATTTTTTTCGGGCAGCACATAGAAGTTTGGTGGGCCGCATGCGGCCCGCAGGCCGCAGGTTGAGTATGGCTGCTTTGGGGTGATGATTAATGCTCGTATTATTTAAGGCCTACAGACTACCTCCATTTGTATTGGTAACAATAATAATAGAATACGAATTTAGCACCACTTTTTGTTCCAATAGAAAATTACATAAATAATTAAATAAATAAGTAATATTTGTGCTTTTCGGTGAATGCTAATACTTCACGATCGTGTAGCTGATAAGTTTCAAATTCAACTTTTTTCCGTACAGGATGCAGAAAATGTGAAAAATTATGTACAATTACAAGTGCTTTTACCAAACCAACATATAAATTCAAATCAGTACTAAATCGTATTTGCGTTCTGAAAACTTAAAGTTATGTAATCATATTATAATAGGAAACATTACTGTTATCGTTTAGTTAGTAGTAACAATTTGCTGTAGTTCAGAGCTATAGTTTGTGAATCAGTGAATTGTCAGTACATGGAGAATGACGCCTGCGCCGCGTTAGTTGGTAGTAGTTGCTGCCCAGTTCTCATCGTGATATATTGCTTCTAATACGTTCTGTATTGCAACAATGAGTGATAATAAAGAATATTTACCTGAACCCATAGAAATTATTGATCTAGTAACTCCAGATTCATCAGAAATTGGTGAAAATAATCTAGAAGATCGCATGCAAGAATTTGAAGACTACAGAGTTGAAAATAACATGAATGAAGATCACAACAATGCAGCTGAAGAGGTCGAAATGGACTACAACGAAGTTTATGAAAATTACGGATATCAGGATAACGAAATCCAATATAACGAATATTATGAAATGCCGAACGACATTCATTTTCCACATAATCTATTCCATGACGATTTATTCATTTCCGACGAAGAAGAAGATGCAGGGCTGGGGGTCGGGGGTTGGCCGGCACCTGATCCAGCAGGACTTGAATGGCGGTATGATAGTGAAGATTCGGGATACACTTCTGATAGATACGAACTAATGCATTTCTTCTAAGTAAGCTGTTAATTTAATTTTATAAGTACTACTTTTCTGTAAACTAACCTACTATTAATACTAATTTACTTGAGAATACTAACTGAATATGTAAAACTACATGTGAATAAAAATATGTTAAATTGTATGGCACGCAAATCAAAAACTATATTTCAGAACCACAAAGGGCGTAAGAAAATTATACATTTTTTTAATTAATTACTCCAACCTAACAACCAAAAAAATGTTCAAAAAATTAACTGCCGGAGATGCAATTACAGTATGCGTTTGTTCGAACTATGATTTTTTTAGAGGTTATAGGTTCCAGATTGCGTAGGCACAGACTTCATTAATTTATCGAAAAAGCAAGCTTATTTCATAGTAATATAAACATAACGTACGCACTTACAGTTCTCTTATATGTGTCATGTGTCATATGTGTTTATTATTAAAGTCCGATTCGCAGGTAATTGTATACGTAGACACACTGTTTATTGATAACAACTTGCAGATCATAATACGTGTTTTGGTTTCTTTCGCGAGGCACTGAGTAATGTTAAATTCAAATCCAGTCATCGACGTATTTAGAAAATTTTGCACAGGGAGGCAGACAAATACAATACTGAAAATGTGGTCTAATAAAAGAAAAGCAAATGCCGAGTTCCAACAAGATTATATTATTATGATGTACAGCGTTGAGCGAAAGTACGGAACAATGCAAATATCTCTGACAAAATTTTCTACATTAAGGTTCTGATTTATGGCAGATACTGTGATGGAATTGGCAGTTTAAAAGGACTTCCGGTTTAGCCAGAAATGATATCTATTTTTCGTTGAATGGATTATCCCGTATATTTAAATTACAAATTCATTCATTGTGTACATAAACAAGATGCCCTATAGGAATTCTTCTTACGTCTTCCATTACCAATTCTTCCAAATTATTTGCTCGTTCAGTATAAACTCTAGATTTTAAATGGCCCCAAATAAAGAGTTTTGATAGATTCAGGTGCGGCGAATGAGCGGGCCATTCCACAAAATCACTATCCACCTATTTAGATTTTTAAAATGCCGAACATTTAGACTTAGAGCGTAAGGAGGCGTTCCATCCTGGTATTATTAGTTAAATCCCTTTTTTTCCAGAGCAGAAACAATTTGATTTTATAAACATATTTAAAGACTTTTGACTTGTTAATTGACAATTAACACATCACAACACGAACCAAGCAACTTTACAGAACTGTTTACGCTTCTAACATTCGTTTATTTTCATGAGCTGGTAGATAAAAAAATTTGAAATTATGTACAATATCTCTAGAATTATGAAGAATAAGGGTATCAAACCGTATATTACTGAATTCGCAAAAGAAAAGTTCTATCAATATCTGTTTAGGGTATTCTGTTTAGATTAAAAAATTGATATCATTTCCGGCAAAACCGTAGGTTGTCTTAAACCGTCAATATCTTAATTGCATTCAGTATACAGGGAATTTTTCTTTTTATTATACATAGCCTATGTATACTTTTAAAAAGAACGCGTCAATTTCGCCTACTGTGTATGCAACCAACTATACCGACAACTAAACATCACAAATGAACGTCACTATAGTTGTGAATTATTTGAGTATGAAGGTTATGTTGATGCAGTGCTTATATTAAATAAGTATTTCACTTTGTAGGTATATAGGACGCAGATGATGATTTATTTATTAAATATAAAAATCGACAGGATGTTTCCGTAAGGTCCGTGCACATTATATTTCTTTTGTACAAAACATATACATAAGCGGCAGAATGGTGTAATGGTCAGCATACCTGCCTTCCAAGCAGTTGATCCGAGTTCAATTCCCGGCGATTGCAAACTTTTTTAAATTATTATTATTCAACGTAGCATAAAATATTTCATTTCATTTCTTCGGTTAAAACGTGATTACTTTGAGTTCTTATTTTATACAGACAACTCAAGCATGCTGTGACCATAGCAATCAAATTAATTCAATGCTAAAAAATAAAATTAATCTTTATTTAGTGTCAAACAATTGTTAGAAAATTTAAATCAGAGGGGTGCGTAATAAATTCCCATAAAATAAAAACCGAAAGTAATCACGTTTTAACCGAAGAAATGAAATGAAATATTTTATGCTACGTTGAATAATAATAATTAAAAAAGTTTGCCATCGCCGGGAATTGAACTCGGATCAACTGCTTGGAAGGCAGGTATGCTGACAATTACACCATTCTGCCGCTTATGTATGTGTTTTTTACAAAAGAAATATAATGTGCACGGACCTTACGGAAACATCCTGTCGATCTTTATATTTAATAAATAAATCATCATCTGCGTCCTATATACCTACAAGGTGAAATACTTATTTAATATAAACACTGCATCAACATAACCTTCATACTCAAATAATTCACAACTATAGTGACGTTTATTTGTGATTTTTAGTTGTCGGTATAGTTGGTTGCATACACAATAGGCGAAATTGACGCGTTCTTTTTAAAAGTATACATAGGATATGTATACTAAAAAGAAAAATTCCCTGTATATCGCAACCTTCACGTAGAAAGTTTTGTCGAAATCGCGGTTGTAGTGTAGTAGAGATCCGTGCGTTGTTCCGTGGTTTTGACCAACCCTGTATATAGTAGAACCAAAAACAAATAACACGATTAACAAGAAATATTATGCATCATCATTTTTAAATCAACCAATAAAACTTTCAATTTTTGTAGATGGACTAATAAGTAATTATCAGATCGGGTAGTTCCGTTGAATTGAATGCTTTTACCAAAAATAACAACCTCTATTTTTTAGGGATACCACCCACATATATTTTTTAATTGTCGTTTAAGTGTTTTACTTCTAAAAAGAATGAACAAGTAATACCGCAAAATTCACTGAGATATTCACGAATGATCAAAATTGCCTCCCTCCCCCAATCAAATAACATAAGTAAAAGCTTTTATTAGAAGAACGCTGAACTGTGCAAGAACACAGAAACCACTCCTCGATCTTACCACGTGTTCAAAGGTAAGTACGAAGTAAATAATGCCATTTTTGTGTTACAAATAGCAAATGTTTATATAGTCAAAAACTATTTGAGAGCACAGCTACCAAACAATTCATTTTCAAAAATATGTGCTTTTGACGTTTAATGTAATTATTTTATTTATATTTTGACCTGCCGGCGTTGCGGTTGTTTTGTTTTAAGTTGTAGCATGCTCACGTAATTTTTAGTTTCCACTTTGTTGTCTAATTTCAAGTACTTTGTGCTTGGTTTTTTGGTCTGCAGATGGATTACAGATAAACCGAAAACGTTCGTAATTTTCTAAGTTCATATATTAAATTTTTTGGGAATCGACATTGGTTTTATTATATACCTATTATGAGATTTTCCATTTGCAAAACTAGTCTTGAAGTGTGTTTAGATGGCCTTGGAGGTGTTCGACTGCTATTTCAGGTAACCTATTGACAGAAAGGATTGCTGTATCGTCCACAAACGTAGCCACTACAGTGTTGTTTGTAGTTGGTGTATCTGATGTGAAGATCAGGTATAATAATGGGCCTAGGATGTTGCCCTGAGGCACTCCAGCGCCGATTTGATGGTAGTCTGATGTTGTGTTGTTTATTTTAACTTGATAGGTTACGTCTGTTAAGTATGATTTTAGTAGTGTGTACAGTTTGCAGTGCCCCCTCACAGGGGATGCCCTTGCCCAACAATGGGATGTTGCGGGCTGGTAAAGAAGAAGAAAGTACAGGCATGGGAGGTGCAGTTTAATTTTGTATAGAAGCCCCTTGTGCCAAACTTGATCAAATGCCTGTTTTACGTCCAGAAATACTGCTGTACAGATACTATTTTCTCTAGGCTCTCCATGATGTGGGTGATGATTCGGTGGCTTTCATGGGTGGTTGAGTGAGATTCTCGAAATCCGAACTGGTGTGATATGATAAGTTGGTCTAGGTCAACAGTGTCTTTGATTCCTTTGATTAGGAGTCTTTCAAGCACTTTGGATAGCAGGTGAGGAGGTTTATTGGTCTGTAGGATTGCTGTTGGGTGGGCGGTTTTCCAGGCTAGGCAACAATTATAATTTGAGCGTATTTCCATATAGTAGGGAAGTAGCAAAGTCGTAGTAGGCTGTTGTATATTGTAGTGATTAAAATTATTGCTTTCCCTGGAAGATTTCTTAATACTTCACCTACTATTAGGTCATATCCGGCGGCTTTTCAGGTATTCGTTAGTTTAATTTGCTGGAGGAAACATGAATTTGAATTTGAATTTTCACAGTATATTGAAATATAGTAAATACAAGTCATATAAATACATTTGAATGGCTGTTTAGGAGTTTCCTATTCTTCAGCCGAGAACAGCATGAGGGTACTGCAATGGGAAATAATCTCCATTCGTTGCAAATCTTTTCTAGAGTAATTTCGAAAATGTATTCAAAAATAATGCACAATACTTCCCCAGGATATGGATCAGGTATGTGGATAATACACTGACCGGCAAAATTATCGCATCACTTTCAAAAATTTGTTTAACATGCGAATAACGCATAATAAAACAAATGAATGTATGAAAACAAAATGCTAGATCTGTCAAACAATAATATTCTTAATGTGGCCAACGATATTGACTGTCTAAAGAATTTTTTCAGTAAAAAAGGTCAATTTGTAAAAATTCTTGAAATTTTCTCTTTGAATACCAGGTATGTATCTTAACAAATACTGCTTGAATAATTTGGAGTATTAATTCAAACGACTTAGTTTGCATTAAATCACTATTTTAACCACTTTTGTTAGAGCATGGAAAGAGAACAAGCTGCAAAAGCAGTGGCTCTTTTAAATGATGGCAGGAGTCAACGTTACGTTGCAAGAACGTTGAACGTTAGCCAGTCAACGATCTCCCGAGTTGCTAGTAGGTTCCGTGAGACTGGAGAACATCGACGTAGGAGTGGTCAGGGGCGACACAGGGCTACATCGCAAGTGGATGACAGATTTGTAGTGTTATCATCGCTGAGAAATAGGCACCT
>JABXWE010008387.1:0-70012 GCA_014611495.1 Limonius californicus | reverse complement strand
GCGGCGTTTGCTATCTTACGTTACCGTACCGTTTTGTTTGCTGCTGGGCAAACGTTAATCGACGTAACCGTACGCCATGGTTGTGGACAATTAAAGTTTCTAATTGCTCCTGTCGAACTCAGTTCGGATTGGTGTGAGGCAAAAAGGAAATAAATAAATAAATATCGTGCAAGTGCGTTGCTGGAACTTTGGTTTGCTCCCGTTGTTCGAAAGAGTATCTTCTGTCTACGCTAGCTGGCCCAGTGGAAACCAGTTTGGATCCCTCCAGGGGCGTAGCAGCTTCATCGCTTTCAACGCTACCCCGAAAAGCGTTGTTTTCCTGGCCCCTGTATTTTCGACCACGCAACTGGAAAATTGCCGTACATTGTGCCTGTCTCTTACAACCGTCAAGGTAAAAAGATCAGATTTTTTTTTGTGGTGCAGTGAAAAGGAATAAACCTTTTTTTTTGCTCGCGTCAACTTGCAGAATTTCGCGATTTTGAACTCTTTGTAGATAACCTAAAAGCGATCTTCAATCGCTAATGTTTGTAAAACAATATTAAAATAGTATTTTTCTTGTGAACTACGCCATTGACCACACAGATATATAGCAGAATAAATATTGTGAGTCAGCGGCGTCGTTTTCCCCGAACGTTCAAGGATTTTTCTTAATTATTGTAATTTTAAACTATTTGTGTGTTAACTCGCCATTTTGTTGTATGTGGGCCAAACAGATTCATTATATGTGTTTTAAAAATTTACTGCCTCTTTTATTTATGTGTATTCTGTATGTGTTTATGTAAAAATTTTGCAAGCTTTAAATATACAGGTGAAGGCACAATTAAAGGTAGGTTCCATTCACGTGAGCTGCTGGTTTCTCGACCTTCCGCGAGGACCTACAAAACCAGCTGGATTTTGGAAGGTGGCGCCCACTTATTTTGACTCGCCCTGTACACAACCTGAAGCATTTTCTCTAAAAGCAATTTTACGAACCCTCCCTACTCCTCTGAGCAAGCCGCTGGCCTTTACCATCTTTTTTTGTTTGCGGGTCCAAGAAAAGCGCGTTTGGCCGTACCGAAAATTTCTTAGCACGCCAACGTGCGATTTTCTCTGGTCCATAATTCTCGAAAGGGCTCGATCGGACCGTAACAATATCTCTGCTATTAATTTATTACCGAGATATTGAAAGTTAAAGATAAATAGCTAAAAGTCCGAAATTAATCAAGTAGTCGTCAATTGCATATCGTTTTTTAACAGTTGATTAAACATGTCATTAAATCTGTTGATTAGTATTAAGTAACCTGTTTTACTAGTTCATGCTCGTTTTCGTGTGAGTTAATAGTACTTTGAAGACTCTTCAATTGGTTATTTTCATGCGAGACACAACAAATTTGTTCAGTTTTGCAGAACAAACACACATGCTTTTAATTTATGGCGAGGTACGTAAAAATGGCGCTGCTGCTATTCGAAGATAGCATGAATATTTTAGCATGTTCCAATAGTTCATTTGATTTTATTCGTGATTTCTTCTTCTACGAGTACGATATCAATGTCCATCAACTATACATAGACCACAAGCAGGCGTACGATAGTATAAGAAGAGAGTATGTAGAAGGAGCCATGATAGAATTTGGGATTCCCCAAAAAAGTTAACCTTACCAAAATGACAATCACACAAACAAAAAACATTGTGAAATGCCAAGGAAAACTTTCCCAACAGTTTGAAGTACGAAACGGCACTTTCCACTACACGTTTCAACCTAAGACTAGAGAAATGTATAAGAAAGATAGTTATCAACCCAAGAGGAAATATATATATATATATATATATATATATATATTGCAGTGTTACACCCTTAAAAATATCTAAATTCTTATTAATTATCAAGCATAGAAGCCTTATGTAGCTTTCCCTTATGATAATGAGTCACACACACACACCCACACACACACACAGATTTGAAACGAGGCTATTCGTTTTCTTTCCGATGAGCTCTCGGGATGTAATAAGTTGGAATTGCAGGTTTTTTCTTGTACCCTCCGGGATTTTTTTATTGGTTTTTCCTTTTAGATGTTATGTTGTAGCCTTGCAGCGATTTTTTCATGTATTTGAGCTGTAATTTCAAAGAACAGGCAGATCGATTTAAATTTGTAACTTTTAACACATGTATGTGCTTGTTTGGAATTGTTTTATATTGTATAATTGTGTATTGGCATAAGAGGCAACCTTACGACGTATTTCCTATAGCAATAAAGATGTATTTGTTTATTTATTTGTATAACACTGGATTTTCATCGACAAATTTAGAAATTGCTTAAAATATGGATTTTTGATGTTTAAAACTAGTTGTTTCACTATGTGTTATGTTACTACTGGTGATTCAGTTGCTTTTCTTCATGTTTTCATTAGCAACAATCTTGTTTTTATTTGAATATTTATGCCTTCAGCAAATTTTATCATTTTTTATGATGCTTATGTAAATTTTGAATTGTATTGTGTTCCTAAGGGAATTTTTGTGTGTAAAACAGTTGTGTAACAAGACAGGGCATCTTTTGGTCTATAATTTGTGTGAAACAACGTAGTATTTATTTATTTATTTATATTTGTTTGGAGTGTGACCTTGAAAATTGCTTATTTATCTAAATTCTTTGTATTTGTGTGTTTGAACTAGTTTAAAATGATTTTTGAATGATATTAGGGTGTGTGTAGTTTAATTTTTGTGTGTTTGTGTGGTTGTTAATCGTTTGATTGATTATTTATTATTAGTTTATAGTATTTGTTCATATTTGTTTGGTTAGGTTTGACTTTTTGTATATCATGTTGGATGTCAAAATGTTTGTCGTTTTATGTAGATTTCAAATCTGATTTTAGTTTTTTCCTAGCATGATGTACTAAAAAGTTATTTAGAATTTAAGTTTTTCATGTGATTTTGATCTTTTTTCATGCTGGCCTGTGATTGGTCAATTTTCCTGGTTGACAAGTGTGTTTGATTATAAATTGTTTCTAGATGTAAAAGTTTGTTGTGTTGTCATGGTAACGAATGTGTTTTGTTGCTTGAGTATTTAAGGAAATTTCGAAAAGAAAAGCGTCACGTCCTTCTTACTACTGACTTATCAATTTTCACTTGCTACGATAACTTGTAATTGACTTGTTAAAAAATTTACGAAACCATTTTTATGTGTTAAAATGTTGTACACATTGTATATTTTCAACGTTATTCTTCTGTTATGTGTGTGATAAATGTCCAAGTCGAATAAATAATTAATAAAGTTCAAGTGCCTTATTTACCTGTGCATCGAATAATTTCAACAACGTTTAAAAAAGTGCAACAAAGATTTGATACTTACCTAATTGAATTGGTAACAACAAGTGCTACGATCACCTTAAATAAACTGTCAGCAGTGCTTAATTTTTGTGTTAACTCACTACTTATCATCGGATTACCAATAATTTATAAGGAGATTCATTTGGATGTTGAATTTCTTCGCATAACCTATAAAGTTTTGGGGTTATTGTATTTGGAATTACGACTGCAACAAATTTAACTACAAAAGGTAAAAGCTTGTAACTTACCTGTAACCTGAGACATCGAGAACGATTTTTGTATGGAATTTGGGAGGCCATTCGAGCCAACAGTGAGAATTGGAAGCGAATTGGATTTGAAGAGTATGCGGTTTACTTGACAGCCGACTTAAGAGGATAGGAGCGGAGCAAGGTTAGCTCACATCTTAGTAAATTAAGCTTTGATAATTTGTATTTGTTCTTTTGATCTACATGCTTATTTTTGGAAAAATAATTGCAAATGTGTTTTTGTTTATTAAAAATTTAAACTATTTAAATACATTTCTAAATTTCAATATCATTACTAAATTAATTTGTTGTCGTTCTTTAATTTCTATTAATACGACCATAAACTTGCAACCCCATTGATTACAACCTTTATTTTATTAAACCCTGAGATTTATTTTATAAATTTAAATATCATTTCTCTTCAAAATTCATGCAATTTTATCTACAAGAGTCTCGATTCAAATATTTGTTGTGTGTAAGTGATAACATTCTCATATTTAGCTCCCATCATTTTATTAACGAGTTTACAATTTACATTTACAATTATTTTTACGAGTGTCACACGACATCTATTATTTTTGTGCAAACTTTACGTGGGGGGCTATTTAACAGCATCTATTTTTGGCTTCCACAACGGGGAGCGAGGCATACACACGGCAATATATATATATATAGTAGGTTCTGCCAATATATGGCTTACGCAAATGATGTGGTCATCTTAGCAAGAAACGAACACGCACAAAAACGACATATTGTGAACTAGAAATAGAAGCAAAAAAAGCCGGGTTGACGGTAAACGAAGAGAAAACTAAATATATGTTGATGAATAGAGAGGTTAGAAGAGAACCGAGAAATATACATACAAATAACCACACGTTCGGGGATGTATTGCAATTCAAATACTTGAGAAGAACAATTACAAAAGAAAACGACACAAACGCAGAAATAAAAACTAGAATCACAAATGGAAACAAAAGCTACTATGCGGTACAAAAAATATCTCAATCAAGAAACGTGTCCTACATTGTGAAAATAGAATATATGCGACCATAATTAAACCAATAGTAACCTGCTCAAGTGAAACATGGGTACTTAAAACGGAAGATGAGAAAAACCTAAATGTATTTGAAAGAAAAATCCTTCTAGAAAAGGGAGAATAGCGGGTTAGAATGAACCATGAACTGACCAACTTATACGAAGACCCAGATATAGTCGCCACAGTGAAACCACAGAGGCTGAAGTGGTTGTGACACGTCATTAGGATAACAAATGGTGGAGGACCCAAGGCGTCATACTCCAAAAAACCGGAGGGAGCGCGAAAGCTTGTAAAACGCAGAAGAAGATCTAAGGGAAATAGGCTGAAGAAATGGCGTAGGAAAACCCTCGATAGATCAGAGTGGAATAACATACTTGAGCAGGCTAAAGTCCTGCACGGACCGTAGAACCATACAAGAGAGAGAGAGAGAGAGAGAGTGAATAATTTCTTAATGTTTTAACGTTTATTAATACTCTATACTCCAAACATAAACTTTATATTAGAAACAAGACAAAACAGACGTATTCATTATTTAGCATAAAAACTATTTCTAAGAACAAACTGGAATATTCTATTTATAGAAAACCTATACAAACAGATATCACAATACCTCAGGACTCATTTCACCATAAAACACCTAAATTAGCAGTCTATATGTAATCCATATACAGAGTTTCAACATTTCCTCTAAAATAACAATGATTACACCAAGAAGATTTCAATTATTAAACAATTCCAAACAGTAATGGATACACAAAACTGATAGACACACTATAATAACATTTGTACATTACTGTGATGATAAACGTAAATTGGATATACTCGAAACCTTTCAAATTCACAAACACACTTTAACAAATACACCTTTAATGAATGCTATTGAGCTCATAAATTCCTCGCTATTGGAAGTTTTGGAAAATAAATAAATTGCGAATGGGAAATGTTTGCGGGGGACCCGAAGGCAGTTCCTCACCCTGCCGCCACTGTTTGAGGTAGTTAGTGACGGGGCGTACTAACCCAAAGGGACTGACGGTTTCAGGTACTCTCCGAGGTACCGCGGGTTGCAGTGTTAGAGCGCAGATTTCGGTCAGCCATCCGCGCATCGTTCCTTAACTTTGAGTATTGTTTTACCAGTACGCGCGCTTGTCTACTACGCTGCTTTGGCATAGAAGACCAGAGTCAAGTCCGAAGTCAAGATCCAGTGTGCTGTTGTCCTAGCTATAAATGTTTACAATATTAAATGCTTCTCCAAGTGACATTTAAATTGTTGAAAAACATATAAAGTAAAAAGAATATAAATCCTGTTAAAATTGCGAGTATTAATATTTAAATATAAATACGAATTTCAACGAACTAAGGAAAGAAACATTTAAAGTTATAATATTTATTTATACTTCAAGTAATACTGTATATAAATTGCTAAGTAAATCGTATAGCAGAACGTAACTGGCTTAAAATTCTAAATAAGTTTAACCTTAGTACCAAACAGACTTGAAAAATGTTTATTCAAAATTAAAATTAATAAACATGGCTGAAATGATGTAAGGTAAAATTAACCAAATGCGGCAAGGAAAATTTAGAGAGTTTTCTTTAGTTTGGAACATATACTTGGAAAACGTGCGTGAATAATAAAACTTCGTAATACAATAAGGCACTTCAAATTTTCGCATTCAGTCGAAATAAACGTTCTCGTTTAATATTCTAATGAAGTGAAAATTTCTTTGTAGATTTCTAAGGTTAATTCAATGAAATGGGTTTGCATAAAAACATCGCACCTGAAAACTTCCCCCAATTCATTCAAATTTATACATTAAAGTCAATTTTCCCCAGGATGGAATATAATTAGGGAAACTTAAGGGTAGCAACTGCACAAATATGGTGCCAAAGGCAACAATGGTAAATCGAATTTCAGCAGTCAGTGACTATACAGGTTGTTAATACTACGTCATTACACCCAAAAATGGCAGTTAGAACTCATTAAAACAAACAACTTTTCTTAGTTACAATTTTTGATTTGGTGCCCTAATTCGTAGTTATTGGAGTTCTTTTGTTTTTCCAAAAATCGTCAAAACTCCCTTATTTTAAGAATTATTGAAAAAAAAAAACAAAAAATTTTCAAAACTAGCTTTCGGCTCTCTAAAACATTTGCATTTACAATTATTTTTTATTTTCTCAAATAACAAAATGGCGATCGATCAAAAATTCCAAAATAAGATTTTTTGATAACCACTCCATCGATTTTTGAAAGTCAAACATTTATAAAATCCCTAAACTATCTACTACAACATGTGTCCTAAACATTTTTTTCAATCTATCCAAAAAAGGTCTTCATTCATTTAGTTGAATTACAGATAATTATTAACAAACTAAAAACACCATTTAAACCGAAGTAGCTTCCAGCCATTGAACAATGAAACAAAAGAAGATTAGATTTGACAAGTACACAAAGCCGAACAAGATACTTCAAACTTAATGCACGTGTATGTTTTCTAGTTTGTATGTTACAAATTTAAAAACTTTGAAGTTAATCATTAGTGTGCGTATTTTGCGTAATTAGTACGTAAAAATGAATTATTATCAAAACGTTGAACTTCTTCACATGCTTTTGGTTTTTGGAGAGGCACGGCGTAATGCACAGGAAGCTCGAAGAATCTACCGGAGAAGATACCCAAATCGTCAACAATCAAGTAGCCAGCTTTTAAGAATAATTTGTAGACGTTTGTCAGATAGATTACGTCGAACCCCTGCATTTGAAGGGGCTGTACTTGATATTATTGAAGATGACCCATCGACGAGCACAAGGGTAATAGCTAACAGATTAAATGTAAATCATGTGACAGTTTGGCAAGTTCTGAAGGAGCAGGGCCTTTACCCGTACTCTAGACAAAAAGTGTAAGCTTTGGGACCTGACGACTTACAGCCAAGACTGTTGTTCTGTCGTTGGCTTCTTCGACGTTGTAATCTAAAAAGGGATTTTGATAAATTTATTCTGTTTACGGACGAAGCTTGCTTCACAAGGGACGGGGTATTTAACTCTAAAAATAATCACCTGTGGGCTGAAGAGAATCTCCATGCACCATTTATTCGTGCACATCAACAACGTTTTGCTGTAAATGTATGGGCCGGAATCGTAGGCGAGCCTTACCTTCTCCCAAATCGCTTGAATGGGGAAAATTATTTTATTTTCTTAGATACTGTGCTACCGGAGCTTCTTGAGGACTTGCCATTAAACATGAGACGGAGACTTTGGTTTCAACATGATGGAGCACCGGCTCACACAACACGAGAAGTAACCACATTGCTAAATCGAGAATACCCAAATAAGTGGATTGGGAGGAGAGGTCCTGTTGCGTGGCCAGCCCGATGTCCCGATCTAACTCCACTAGACTTCTTTTTCTGGGGTCAGATGAAGACCTGTATACTAGTGACTAGAATTGTGGTTGCAGCAGAAGATACAAAAGAGAAGCAGGCAGTCCTTGCGAAGGTCTCCACCAACATTAAAAAACCCGGCTTGTGTTGCTGCGAATGGTGGCCATTTTGAAAATGTATTATAGTGTACTAGCCAAATCTAATCTTCTTTTGTTTCACTGTGCAATGGCGGGAAGCTACTTGGATTTAAATGGTTTTTTTAGTTTGTTGATAATTATCTGTAATTCAAGTAAATGAATAAAGACTTTTTTTTGGATGGATTGATATAAATTTTTAAGGTAAATGTAGTAGATAGTTTAGGGATTGTATAAATATTTGACAGTCAAAAATCGATGGAGTGGTTATGAAAAAATCTTATTTTGAAATTTTTGATCGATCGCCATTTTGTTATTTGAGAAACTAAAAAATAATTCTAAATGCAAATGTTTTAGAGCACCGAAAGCTAGTTTTGAAAATTTTTGTTTTTTTTTCAATAATCCTTAAAATAAGGGAGTTATGACGATTTTTTGAAAAACAAATGAGCTCCAATAACTACGAACCGGGGCACCGAATCAAAAATTGGAACTAAGAAAAGTTGTTTGTTTTAATGTGTTCTAACTGCCATTTTCGGGTGTAACGACTTAGTATTAACACCATGTATAGAGTCTATACTATAGACAGTGATCGACGTATATTATATGTATTCTTGTTTTCCGGATTCATATTTTTGTATTGTATTGTATTACAGAAATAGAGTTTGACAATTTTCTCTTTGATGAAATATTCATGCTAAAAAAAAGAAAGAACGTTGAAGTGTAGTTCCAATTTAAAGTTAAACTGAATAATTAATTAGTAAGTAAGGAAACCCGATGGTCTGTAAAGCTTCTGCAATAAAACGAGGAACTGGATCAAACGAAAGTTTCAGTGTTTCGGGCTATAAAAGCTACAGTGCTGCAGTATCCAGTTATTCAATAAAACGAATCTGTCTTTTGTCTCGTCGGTCTTATCGTTAATTGCTTCACCCAAAACAATTTAAATATGGTAATAAAGGAAATCCTGCAGCCATTATCGGGAAGTAGATAAACTGGGACAATTAACTATAAATCTAATACTCGCCGAACTTTGACTAGTCCTAATAAATAGCTTATTTGCTGATAACACTCCATTCGATGTTTGCTACGTATAAGATTTATTTATTAGTTATTAACGCGGATATAAAATAAATTGTGTTTTTAGGTCATTTAACGGAGACGATATAGCACATCAACATACCAATAAATTAATGTGCTGTAGTTAAACTGATCGATATTGTGTTGCTGTTTGTATTGTGTAATATGTACTTCCGCTCGGATCTTGCTGTAATTCGTGTATTAGGTATACTTCCCTTGACCAAATTATCCTGAAATTCTTTCTATTATTGCCCTAAAGAAGAAATGGAATAACCATAAATTACTATAACTGCAACCCAACATACATATATGTAAACTCAGTTTACTGAGACATTTGTATATTGGGTTGCAGATTTACTTTACTAAGACTATAATGTTCCAGACCTACCCAATGTAAACAGAAAGGCAATAATCAGAAATGATTCGCTTTGAATGATAACGCTTCAGGACGTGATGGTGTATTTTAATTTGTTTCTGATGGAAAAGATATAGTTGCAAGACAGCAAAAAACGTATATGAACCGAACGACGTTTGAGAACCACAAGGACGTGGTTTGAATATTTACAAGTTGACCAAGTTATGTTCAGCATTAACTACAAAGCGACGTGCTTTTGTTGAAGGATCAATACATTTTCGTGTTTTTTATATTAATTTTGAAGCATCATTAAGCTAAAGGCCGCTTTAGGCTTCCCAGGCACACGAAGATACTTTGCTTTCCAAAAACGTAGAAATGAAAGGATATTCAATTTCTTTTGGGAATGTTTTTGATGCACAAAGTTAACACTTCGGCTGGCGCACGCGGGCATTTCTGCTGAATTATTATATACAGATTTCCTAGATATCCATTACTGTACCTATACCAGTGTCCATCTAGGTAGACTGGACTGAAATTTAATGTAAATGACATAGGTATTGAAGTGTTGTATTTGAGATGTCAAGGGGCAAGGTTGTAAGTTAGGGAACTCTGCGTCTGATAATGTAAGTAAAATTAATAGCAACCATATTATTGTTTTGAATAATTTATTGCTGCTTTGCAGAAATTTCATAATTTTTATTTAACCTAAAACAAATTTAAAATTTCATTTCAAGGCTTTAGGAATAGAAAATAGGTAAAACCTTACGCAGGAAGAATTACACGAAATTCTTAATAATCTGTCAGATATCGCGGCAAAAGTTGTCCACCTTAGAAAAGAAAGTGAAGAAAAGCCTGAAAATATGGAAGAATATCTAAATAAAGAGCGATTTTTGCACGAGTTTTCCAAATATTGGCATGAATTATTATAATTTGTTACAATAGATGAAATGATTTATCCATTTCGAGGTGTATGAGTATTGCAACAAAATCCAGCTAAATATGATCTACAACTGCTCTTTGCAACAGTTGGACGTATTACACATAGAACTTTGAGATATACTGTGGGATAGAATGGGATAGACTTTTTAAGATATCTAATAAACCATTCGAAATAGTACAGAAATTGGTAGACCCTATAAACAATCAATAAAGAAATATTCCTATACGATAACCTTTAGCCAAGGACTTTTTCCAAAATGAAATTGCGTTAATAGGTACAATGAAGAAATACTTGACTAGCTACCAAGTAAATCACTTCCATTTAAATCTGCTATGTTCGGGTTTCAAGACGATATAACTCTAGTCACATATGTTACATAAAAAATAGGCTGTGACATTTGAGATGAATTTGATGCGATAACTGACAAACCATACATCAGTTTGAATTACAATTTTTTTTAAATTTTATTATCATCTATGAATATTTAGAATCTGTTATACAAAATAACATTCAGCAAATGAATTGGTTAAGGAGATCATAACATGTGAGAAAGCCCTCCATTGAAGCAGTAAATTAAAAACTTACATTCTATAAGACTACTCAGAATATTTTGGACAAGAAGAACAACAAATACCTACCCGGGTGCTAAAAATAATGGATAAACCGGGATAACCCCTCCACATCAACAAAAAAACAAAGAATGCAGTATCTTGGGCACATAACCAGAGCACCTAAATATGAACTACTTCGACTGATATTAGATGGAAACATTGAATGAAAGAAATAGATCGGAAGAAAGAAGATGCCATGGCTTAAGGACATACGACAATGGACGGCCTTAACAGCAGAACAACTCTTCCAAGTCGCCAAAGATCTAGGAAGATATCGCGAATTGACAGAGATGGTTGTTGTCAACGCCTCAATCGGTCAAAACACCGCAAGAAGAAGACGAAGATTCTACTATAGTAAGCAATAATAGTTCCCTTCTCCTCCTCCTGTGATATGCAGCTCTAAAGCTGGTTTGTTGCAGCCGCCCATTCCCGTCGACTGCTACATTTTCTAATGATTTCTCTAAAGGTATAGGTCGTGTGAACGATGAAGAGGCATGCTAGAAGAGGTTAAATCTCTACAAGAAATATTATATGGCCATCAGAAGTGAAGTAGGTGTTGGTGCCGGTATCATCTATTATCTGTTTCATACATTGTAAACGTGGCCTTCCTTTTGAATTTTTTTCCCTCTATCATGTTTTCTATAATGGTACATAGCAAATGATTTTGTCTTATGATATGCCCGATGAAATTAATTAATTGCTTTTGTCCAGCTTTTCTTTTGACACTCTTCTTAGAACTACTTCATTAGTTATCCTCTCCGCCCAACTTATTCTTACAATTCTTCCGCAACACCACTGTTCCAACGCCTCAAATCTTTTTCCACTAGCTTTCCCTATAGTACACTCTAGAACTCTGAACCGTACTATGGTGTACTCCATATAAAGGTTTTCAATCGCTTCCTTGTTGATATTGAGATTGTATTTGATGATAATAGATTTATATTTGTGTAACACTTTCATTGCGATAGCAATTCTTGTTTTTATTACCCATTCACTCTTTCCATTGGCCGCTATTACTATACACTGCCTAAGTATGGGAATTCCTGGACCTGCGTAAATTCCATGCCTTCCACTTCTATTTTACATTTCTTACTTTATTTCTCCAAAACACCGTATTGTTTGTTTCCTTTTACTTATTTTCATTCAATATTCCTTTTACATTACCGCTGGTGTTTCAGTTCACGTTCTTTCCAAATGCTTTCTACGAGAATTGGCCATACCGTTAGCATGTCTGATCTTATCTATTTTTATACCTTCTTAGGAAAGTTCTTCCTGGGAAACGAAAATTTCTTTTAAAATATTGACCCCCGGCTGAGGTAATAATTAACCAACATCCACTGAACTACCTACGTCATATATTAATATTTCACAAACAGACTAAAACAACAGTTACATACGGTCATGCCAACAATTTGTTTAAAAGGCTCAGCGATGAAACTGTAAGGTACAATAATTGCGTCTAGCCCGCAATGGATGAAGACACACCAATTTTTTATTGTTGGTTTAAGCATTTGTTGTGATTATTTGCAAGAATTACTTTGTATTTTACTGCGGGTATCATTAGTAAAATAAATTCCACTATTTTTGAATTATATTGTCTAATTATTCACATTTCCCTGTTTGTTGCATAAAATGCTTCACTACGACTGTAGTTGAAACATGAGGACCGCTCGCCATAGAGTTGCAATATATTCTTCTTCTTAACGTGCCCTATCTTCATCAGACGTTGGCGATCATATCGGCCCATATTATTCTATTTACTGCCGCTCTGAATAGTTGAGTGGATGCTTTTCCTGTCCATTGTCTCAAATTGTGTATCCAGGAGACACGCCTTCTGCCAGGATCTCTTTTTCATTCATCTTTCCTTGCATAATTAGTTGAAGCAGCCGGTATTTTCCGTTGCACATTACATGTACAAAGTAGCTCGTTTTCATCATTTTGACAGTTTTTAGCAACTCTTATTCTTTATTAATTCGTTAAAATACATTGTTATTGACGACATGATGGATGCATGGGACCCAAAACATTCGACGGTAACAACATTATTCAAATGCTTCCGGTTTTGTAAGTTCAGATGCATGTTGCACAGTATTCTCCTTATTGGGCTAATCTCCGTCCTACCCTTTCCAATTCGAATCTTAATTTCTTTGTAATAATCACAATTTTCGTTTGGATTACATCTGAAGTAATGGAATTCTTGTCTCGATTTTGCTATTTATATTTGCGTTATTACTTATTATATTACCATGACCTTAGTCTTCTTTGTATTTAATACCATTCCGTATCTTGAACATGTTTCAGTAACACGGTCTATGCGTCTGTGTAGGGACTTACTACTATCTACAATTAGGACGGTATCATCCGCATATCTGATATTATTGACGGCATCTCCGTTTATTATTAGCTCGTCATCACGGTTGTCTAAAGACTCCTCAAATACATATTTGGAATATACGTTAAGCAACAGTCATGACAGTTCGCAGCCCTGTCTTTCCCGCTCCAGATTCAAAATTTTGGTGATTTCTGTTGTTCTACTTCAACTATACCTTCTTGTTTCCAATACATACTGTTCATATATCTTCATCTATTAATCCTGCTTCTTTTAAGATTTTAAGGAGCTTGTCATGCGGCACCATGTCGAAAGATCTCTGAAATTTAATAAAACAGAACAATACGTTACAATTAACATCTCGTGCCCTCGGCATTAAGACTTGAATAGCAAACACTGCATCCCTGGTACAGAGACCCTTACGAAGTCTAAACTGAGTCTTTCCGATGACGATATATTCTTCCATGGATCACATAGATGAATAGTTTTAAAATATGACTCAGTATGGAAATTGTTCTGTGTTTTTCACCGCGTGTATCGTCCTTCTTCTTCGGTGTCGGAACAAAAGGTTGACGTTAGTCAATCATTAAGCATTTTTCCTGTTCCGTATATACGATTGAAAAGTTACACTTCCAAGTCTATATGTTTCTCTACCCGTTTTCATTGAATTTTATCTAGGTTGGCGCCTTGTTACTTATTATTCTTCTAATTGGATTTATTTCATCTCTTTCTGTTATGCTGCATTCAATTTGTATTTCTTCTGATATTCGTCGTTAACCAATTCTTTCGTGTTTTCTTTCCACCTCTTAGCTGTTTCTTCTGTATTTCTTATCGCCCCACCTTCTACTCTGTGTTGATAATTAATGTCTTCTTCTAAGCTCCTTCCTTTATTTTATTGTGGATGTTTAATAGTTTACGCTTGTTTTCTATAATTTCCATTGTGATTAATCCTTATAGTCATTTTGTAGTCAATATGGTTCCTATTTCTGAATTTTCGTCTTCCATTACCTTCAATATGTCTTGTGTCCTCCATTCTTTATTCCTCTCAAAAAGGGGTATTTTCTATTATGAAAAAATTTTTTTGGATTATTGTTTTTATTTCGTTCTTAACGTTTTCATTGATTCTTTTCTCCATGTCTATTCTGGGAGCTCTGTGTGGCTTAATCATGTTGTTGAGCCTTAGGTTTATAACAGCGAGCCACAAATTATGGTCCGATTTGACGTCTGTCCTGGACACGTTTTAACGGACTGTGTATTGATTAGGAATTACATAATCAATCTAGTTTCTAATCAGCTTTTCCTTGCTGTCGGCTGGTAATTTTATTTCCACGTGTAAAGCCTTGTCGGAGGAAGATCGAAGAAGCTGTCCATAATGGTAAGGCAATTATCTTTAATAAACTGTATTAATAATTCTCCCTTGGTTTAGCGTACCCAGCCCAAATTACCCAACCACTTTGTCTTCCTTTGCCTACATTGGCATTGAACTCGCCAAGTATTACCGTTAATTCTTCTCTGTGTTAGTTTAAGCGCAGATCTTAGCTCACTATACAATTCATCAATTTCAGCTATATTAGTTGATCATACATTGAGTTCCCTTGAAATCAAAGAAACAGACTATTTAACAAGGAAGTTTGGAATAGTATTAATTTCAATGTTAAATTTCTATTTCAGAGGAGTCTTAATCGGCCTGCGAATGCAAAGAGCAGCCTTCTTTATAGGCAATCCATGATCTTCCTTCCAGTGTTTTACCTAAAACAAATTGTAAATCTTGATAAGTGTTAAATTGTCTCCTTTGCTGCTCCTTATGTTAACCTAAATTGGTTACAAAGTCTTGGCATTGTTCCGATTTTAAAAAAATTAAACAAATCTGACGATGTGGTTGCATAAAAAATATTTTTAACCCTCCAGTACCCGCCTGAAATTCTAACACATAAGCATCCGCACAGGTTTCACAGTCAGAAACACGTTTGCTATTTCCAGAAAAATAATGAGGTAGATTATGGCATAGGGGAGGGTTGCCGTAACTGTTGTGATGTATTTATGTCGATAAATGAAAGAAAAAAATTGTCATATTAGTTGGTAAACAGTCAAAACGTAAACTACTACATTAATTAGAGTTTGAAAGTAAAACTAATTTTTTAGGAATAGTTAAAATTCCTATATTTAATCACAACAATATCTTGATGTTAACAACCCTGTAGAATATAAATGCTACTCGGAAAAATACTTTTCATAACAAGAATCACAAACCACCCTTGCATACTCCAGACACATGAACATTTTACATTTCTTGCGAAAATAGTATTTTCCTGTTCCTCTTCGTATCACATCTGCCTTTTGCGTTTTCGATATTTGCAACTTCAATATTTCTTTCCAAACCACAGAGTTCTAGAATTCTGAGTTTCATATTTCGAACAGCACTCTGTACATTAACACGCACACTTAAATGCTACTGTATCTTGTCCATGGCAAGCTTACGTAAAAATTCGCGTCGTAATATGGAAATAATCGGTTATTGGAGCCATATATCAGCAAACCTGTTACATTTAGAGTTGAATAAAACACCACTATGGGCCGCCTACGAGTATCCCTAACGCAATTGTAGTTGGAACATAGCCGGTCGCCACATTAATTCCGCCCTTTCTACTATTGTCCATTGTTATCATGTCTGCCTTACATTCGTCACCACTGGCAGTATCAATAATATCTTCGTGATGTAGGCTGGATACTAACAGTACATTCTTATTTTTTCGGGGAATATAGGAAACTAACGTACAGGTGTCCGTGAATTTAAATATATTGGATTTTAATGGACGTTTGAATGGTTTACTAAACACCAAAGGCAATTTTCCTTTATTCTTCCGAATTGTGCCAACAACGGTCAGTTCCTTTTTCAGCAAACTATTAAAAATCAGAAGCTTGTAAACCAACTATCTATAGTCACATTCCTCTCTGTATTATATACTGGTTCACAAAGCCTCTCAACTATCCCATTCGGATTGTTAATTTTGTTATAAGGCCCTTCCAGCTGTTTGCCCATATATACTTCAATATTACTGGTGTAGTACATTCTGGCATCTGACATTGCAAAGATTGTAATTCCGTTTTTGTTCAGCTTCGACGGAATACCCTGCCGAAATCCGTATCGCCCACGGAAACACTCGAGTTTTTCGTCTATAGTGACGTACTCTGAATGGCTGTAACCATTTTTACAATTTTCAACAAATTGATTCAAATATTTTCGTATGGGAGCCAATTTGTAAATTTGCATTGTTTCTTCATGCTATCTCTGGTCATCAAAGACTGCCAAGAAGAAATCGAAATCGATTCAAGGATATGGTTAATCGAAAAATGTCGACTCATGACCCATCAGTTCTCCATAAGTCTTTGGTGTTCAAATTGTTAGTTTTAAGAATTCCTGCATAGTAAACTGATCCTAATAGACCTTGTATTTCTGGTTTGTTTGTTGGCCTGGCGTCACTGGCACATGAATAATTAGGTATTTAATACTTAATTTATGAAAATATTTGTATTACGTACAATCAAGTCTAACGTTGCATCATTGACGAAGTGTTTCCAAATTTCTAATGGTTATTGTAGTGACTTTCTTTTCATAATACAATTCATTAGTTTTTTGTTCACTAGCGTCTTCATAATCAGATATGTCCTTTCCAGTATCTCTGTCCATTACCCTAGTTCCAGTAAATGCTCTTCGTTAGACGATGGCGCATCGTCATAAACCACGTTGTCTGCATCCTCCTCCGCCATTACATCTCGCATCATCTGGTCTAGCCCCGTCTGTTCTCTCTCATAATCGCCCACGACTTTAATAATGTTTTACTATAATAACGTTCTTATCAACTTGGTCGGAAATCAAAAGTACAAATAATAATAACTCCTACAACCTGTAGGAAGGTAGTGAAAAGAGCAGTAAAATGACGCTTGCGCGTTAGATGCGAGGGCAGCCTTTTAAGTTTTTACAAACGACCACTAGGTGGCGCTATTGAGATGTGTTTTTACTATTTTCGTAAAATTTGACATTTGTCATTGTGATAACTATGGCAGCTGAGAAATTGACCGAGTAGTTTGTTTACAGAGAGTGTTAAAAAAAAGTAATTTTTTGAAAAAAATGGAATTTTCGCGGGAAGGTTTTCGTTGGAGGATTTTTTCCGATTTTAGTAAAAGCCTAACTCAACAACAATGCATACCATCGCTTCGTTCAACTTTTGGTAATGATGCACCATCAGAACAGACTGTTTACAATTGCTTTGCAGAATTTCACTGTGGCCGTCCGTCCGTCAGTGATAAGTTGCGTGAAGACTGCAGTACATTCGATTTTGCATGAACATTTAGCTGTGAAAAATATTGGTTCCCGATGGATTCTGCATAAATTGACCGAAGCTCAGAAAAAGGCTTGTGTTAGTTGGTATGAGGAAATTCTCAAACAATTAGACCGGGTAACTGCAAAATCTGTATACAACATCGTAACAGGTGGCGAAACTTGGATATATTCGTACAAAGCGGAAACTAAGCAATAATCCATTGTTTGGGTGTTCCAAGATGAACCGAATCCCACAAAAGTTGTTCGTTCACGAAGCACTTTCTAGAAAATGATCACTTGTTTCTTCGGTTGTACTGGACATGTCGCAACCATTCCTTTAGATTATTGAAGAACAGTTAACGCTGTATGGTATACAACAATTTGTTTGCCAGAAGTCACCAACAACATCAGGAAAAACAACCGAAAGCCTCGCATCATTCTTCATCATGACACTGCCAGCTCTCACACAGCACGTCAAACAATTGATTATTTGTAGGAGAAAACATCGAATTAGTATCTCATTTTCCTTACTCCCCTGATTTATCGCCTAACGACTTCTTTGTGTTCCCGAATGTTAAACAAAAAATGCGTGGACAGCGATTTTCATCACCTCAAAAAGCTGTCGAAGTCTTCAAAAACCAACATCAGAGTGGAAAAAATGTTTCGAGAATTGGTTTGAACGCATGAAAAAGCATATAAATCTATGAGGCGAATATTTTGAAAAGCAATAAAACAGTTTGTTTAAAAAAAAATTTTTTCTTTCCTGGTTTTTGTAGAAACTTAAAAGCTTGCCCTCGTGATATACTGCATCATGTGTTTACTCGGTCGCCCAGACCGAATGCGGGTACTGATGGGTTAAAAAATGGTAGTTTGTGAAAAGTTTCTATAATTAACCTTCGTATTACCGAGTGGGGTGTAAGTACACCCCAGAGTTACGTTTTTGCGTATAACTTTTTTAATTATTTTTTTCCGGTATTGTCCTTCTAGGACATTGTTTTTACATGTGCTTAGCATTATAGGATGCTAAAATTTCCAACCTCTGTGTTTTCAAAATTAATTTTTTGGGCATTATTTGACTTGGGGTGTGAATACACCCCGTTTGGTAAACAACGTATCAACTGCTAGTGTTTGTATTTTTTGTTATCAAGTTGCTTTTACGTTAAAATACTTTAGTACATGCTATTTTTGGATTCATAGGTAAGTTTACACTAGCTTCCTATGTGCACAAAAAAAAGAAAAAGTGTAGTTTTGTTGTCAAGTGGGCACCATGAACATAATATCACATCACCAGATGAAAACAATAAACCGACCATTATTTTGCATTACAACAAAAGAGAAGGGGCACACATTTGACAAAATGTCTGCAGAATATACTGCCAGAAGGAAAACTCTAAGATGGCCCTTAAAATCTTCATGGATATGATCGATACGACAGGAATAATTCTTTCTGTACGTACATCGACACCCACGCAGATTATCACAGCAATAACCTAACACGCAGAAAATTATTTTGATTAGATCTGGGGAAAGAATTAGTGGTACCACTATGCAAGCTCGTTTACAAAATAATCATCGTCTCCATCAACGTGCTAAATCGGACATAGTACTCATTCTGCAAGACATGAACGAAGTTATACCAGTAAATGAGCACGTGCCCGCGAATGATCTGCCAGTACAAGGCCGCTGCAAACCATGTGGTAGAACCCATAACAGAAAAGTGAGAACCAAGTGCGATAACTGTAAACAATTTTTCTGTAAAGTACATATAAACACTATTCTGTTATGTGAAACTTGTGAAAATAGCAATTAAGTGCGATTTACTTTTCTATGTTTATTCCACTTCGTAGTTACTCATTTAGTGTACTACTTTTTAGAACTGCTAAAAACTTGTTAAAAATGAAACTTTATGTTTAAATTGCTATGTACTTTTTATAAAATAAGTAACAGCTTACAAATAAAGGCATTATAATAAATAAAAACATGCAATTTATTATAAAAATTGATGGGGTGTGAATACACCCCGTCCGGTAAAGAACGTAATAAAACGCACTCGGTAATACGAAGGTTAAATTCAAATACCTATGTATATGACAAACCCGGTTTTAGGCTATTTTTTCGTACTTTGACAGTTTCCTTTCAGTTGTTAGATCACTCTTTCATCTTATAACAATGCGAGTATCCAATAACTAAAAAATTAATACAGAAACAATGCGACAGAAAGTTTGATTAACTGTTATTCACCGAAAACAGTTCCTGCATCAGCAATGCTTGTTCATAGAATACACAGCAAGTTTATTTAATCACACGGAGTACCACGGTATAAAACAAATATTTTTAAAGGTTGGATTAATGAACAAACACAACAAGCGTACGAGCTAAGCATACATAATAAAATCCGCGAGAAAATCGCCGAAAATTCTTGTAGCAACAGTATATATTTTTCGGAATTTGATTATACACAAAAATAGGAAGTTCTGAATATAAATTACAACATACCATCTAATTGAAGCTATTCCGTTATACACGGTTTCCACGACAAAAATTGTTTTCAATATCTACTGGTGTCAGTTAACTCTGCCATTTCCTCAAAAATACTTGGAACGGGGAATAAAAATAATTGGCTCTTGAAACGAGAAGTATTCTGTTTCAGCTGTATATGTCAGAATTTTATAAAAGGAAATACCATTAAAACACAAAAAAATATGGTTATCTTGACGGCATTTCATTTTATTATTTAAAACTTAAATGAGGATGTCTCGAAGGAGTTACCATGTTAATCACGAATTGCTAAATCACTGATGAAGGTAAAATTTAATTTCTCGAATTTCTATTAAATCTCAGTCAGCTTTTCATGGCTGTCATATCAATAATCCATTAGACAAATAAATAAAAACGCGCTTTGGATAAATGTGTTCTCCCATCAATCACAATGTATCGGATTTCCAAGGTTCCGCCAATTAAATATTATTACAGCACGAAAGCAACTGTCAACAAGTGCGTAGATTTAAACCAATTTCCACATCCTCAGAAGTTAAAACAGTTTTCTTTTTAATACAGCAATACAAGTTGGGTTACGTAACATACTCAAGGCGTTTAATATAATATGCAACACAATCGTAAATTTCTAAGTTTCGAAAAGTTCTGGAGGTTTCGTTTTAAGCGTGTAGGTGGTGAAGTATAAAGCATAGACTTTTGGTTATACTTATAATAATAATAGTATTTTATTCCAATACCATTAGGCAATTAGATACAATACTTATAATTACATTCAAACAGCACGTACGTACGTGTAGCAACCGTTAATAGTTCCCAATTATTGCAAATCATAATATGTTATAATATTGATAAGCCCTCATATATGGATATCTTCTAAATTTGGTTGTTGGTGAGACGAAAAGCTACTCTACTTAGAAGCAAATGATTTAAGGTAATTATGGAAGCTGAGTTAGCAGAGCGCTCACTTTCGAGGCAAAACGTCGTTCAGTGGGTTCGATTCTTCAACATTACAACACAGTTATAAAAAATCCTGTACTATACCATTTCCTCTTTCATTTTTGTTAATCACATTTCTTTTAACTTTCATTAACGGGTTCCTTTTTGCTCCGAGTTTTTTACCTTTCAATTGCCCGCCACTATCACGAGGCGTCGGGTTGACACACCCTTGGGTAATCCAAGTACGTATAGGAGAGAGCAGTGCTCTTCCGATGGTACATAAATGACCATTCTACCTGTACAACACGATACCTTTGTTACATCCTACCACACACATTTTCCCAATACGGTCGCCAACCGTAAGGTTGCCTAATTGCTTAAAATTTTCGCACTTTTCTTATTATTTATTTATTGATATTATATTGTTCAGTATTGTTTAAGATTTTATATAAGTTGAACGTTCACCATATTTCAATACCACAAGCTTTTCAAAGAGTGTAGAATAGGTTCAGCCTTGAGAATCTATCGATGTCCTCAAAACTACCACAAAACAATTTAATTATTCAAGATCTTAAAACTTGAAGGTCTGTTCAATTTCTTAAACAATTGCTCTCTATATACAAAGGTATTAAATTGTTAACCTTGAACATGAACTTTATTAATTTGCACTAACAGGATTGTTATAGTATATCCAAAACGAACACCCTGTATGTACAAGATATGACAGAACACATGGGCACGTAAATGTTAAATACGAAAATTAAAAATTTAATTATACCCTTCGTAAGAGGGCTATTTATTTATTATGTTCCGATGAACTGTTAAAAAAACAATGTAACAGCGACTCTCTGGGTCATCTGTCGTCTATCTTCTTCTCACGGTTAGTCACTCGATTCAGTAATTTTTGTATGATGTGCATATGAACATGTGTAATACAATCAACGCTCCCGCTAGGTTCGTTCTGTTATTCAATTGCTCCAATTTTGAGAATTCTGCATGAGCAAAAATATTGTAGGAGGTTTCAAAAAGGACGCGTTCCTGTTCAAAATAAGAAAGGTTGAAGAAGAAACTCTGTGACGACTGCGATCTTGTGGAAAGTGTTGGTAAAATGGGGGAGACCGAGGTCGGTATACAGTTTGTGAGCTTTCCTCCAAATTTCGCAGTCAGCACATTATGAGACAGTGACGACAAATCTACACCCTTACAAGTTCTATGCATTGTGGATTCTAATCTGCTAGACTATTACAAGTTTTGTGCGCGATGTATTCTAAAAACCTAGGCTTTTACAAGTTTTGTTCATGGTGGATTCTAAAGACCTGGACTATTACAAGTTTTGTGCATGGTGGATTCCAAACTCCTAAGCTATTACAAGTTTTATGCATGATGTTTTCCAAAACTCTAGGCTATTACAAATTCTGCGGATCGTGGATTCTAAGATCCTAGGCTATCACAAATTTTGTACACGGTGGATTCCAAACTCCTAGGCTATGACAAGTTTTGTGCATGGTGGATTTCAAACTCCTAAGCTATTACAAGCTTTATGCATGGTGGATTTCAAACGCCTATGCTATTATAATTTTTGTGCGTTGTGGATTGCACACTTCTAGGCTGTTACACGTTTTGTGCATGGTGGATTCCAAACTCCTAAGCTATTACAAGTTTTATGCATGGTGGATTTCAAACACCTATGCTATTATAATTTTTGTGCGTTGTGGATTGCACACTTCCAGGCTATTACACGTTTTGTGCATGGTGAATTCCAAACTCCTAGCGTACTACAAGTTTTGTGCATTGTGGATTCCAAAACCTCGGCTATTACAAGTTTTATGCATGATGTTTTCCAAAACTCTAGGCTATTACAAATTCTGCGGATCGTGGATTCTAAGATCCTAGGCTATCACAAATTTTGTACACGGTGGATTCCAAACTCCTAGGCTATGACAAGTTTTGTGCATGGTGGATTTCAAACTCCTAAGCTATTACAAGCTTTATGCATGGTGGATTTCAAACGCCTATGCTATTATAATTTTTGTGCGTTGTGGATTGCACACTTCTAGGCTGTTACACGTTTTGTGCATGGTGGATTCCAAACTCCTAAGCTATTACAAGTTTTATGCATGGTGGATTTCAAACACCTATGCTATTATAATTTTTGTGCGTTGTGGATTGCACACTTCCAGGCTATTACACGTTTTGTGCATGGTGAATTCCAAACTCCTAGCGTACTACAAGTTTTGTGCATTGTGGATTCCAAAACCTCGGCTATTACAAGTTTTATGCATGATGTTTTCCAAAACTCTAGGCTATTACAAATTCTGCGGATCGTGGATTCTAAGATCCTAGGCTATCACAAATTTTGTACACGGTGGATTCCAAACTCCTAGGCTATGACAAGTTTTGTGCATGGTGGATTTCAAACTCCTATGCTATTACAATTGCTGTGGGTTCTGGATTGCAAACTTCTAGGCCATTACACGTTTTGTGCATGGTGGATTCCAAACTCCTAGCGTATTACAAGTTTTGTGCATTGTGGATTCCAAAACCACGGCTATTACAAGTTTTATGCATGATGTTTTCCAAAACTCTAGGCTATTAAAAATTCTGCGGATGGTGGATTGTAAGATCCTAGGCTATCACAAATTTTGTACACGGTGGATTCCAAACTCCTAGGCTATGACAAGTTTTGTGCATGGTGGATTTCAAACTCCTATGCTATTACAAATTTTGTATATTGTGGATTTCAAACGTCTAGGTTATTACAAGTTTTGTGCATGGTGAATTTCAAACCCCTAGGCTTTTACAAGTTTTGTGCATGGTGGCAAACCTAGACTATTACAAGTGTTGTGGATAGTGGATTCCAAACTCCTAGGTTATTACAAGTTCGGTGCACGGCGGATTCCAAAAACTCGGCTATTACAAGTTTTTTGCATGGTGAGTTCCAAAAACCTAGGCTGTTACAAGTTTTGGGCATGGTGGATACCAAACTCCTAGGCTATTACAAGTTTTGTGCATGGTGGGGTCCAAAACGCTTCACATACATCCACCAGTTTCACCCTGCCTTAAAGTTTTTTCAGACTATTGGGGAGCCTTGTATACTGAATTCATGGAACCTGGGACGACTAATAATGCAAGCGCATACTGTGAGACACTCTAACGCCTTTGAAGATATTCTGACATCGGGTGTTATTACCCTCCATGACAACGTTCACTCTCACACGAACACAAGAACTTCCTTAAAAGTTCAACAGTCATACAGCTCAGACTCGGATGAAAGACTGACTGGGCGAATAGCGGTTTGAAACTTATGCAGAACTGAAAATATATACGACAGATTGGCTCGGTTCGCGGGCGACAATGTTCTATGACGAAGGAATACAAAAGTTAAAGCAGAGATATGATAAATGTCTCAACAGGACTGGCAACTTTGTAGAGAAATAGGTTAAGAGCGTATCTAATTTCAGCGTATATTAATATTTTTCATAAGTGTTGTTCTTCTTTACGAGATCAGTGGAACTTAATAATAAATAACGCTTGTATTATAAATCTAATAGTCTTATAAAATATCCATTACAGAAAGTGAAAACAATTTCTGAGGATGGGACAACTTAGCTGACCACTGCTTATATTAGAATTTGAAAATTTGCAAATCCCTAAATACTCAACGTAAAATATCTTTGGCAGCGATATTTTTCGTATATTGGAACTTAGTTATTTTATTAACTTGGATGGAAGGTATACAATTTATAATCTTCTAAATTCCACCTTCATGTACAATTTCAGAATTGTACTTAAAGAGTTCTTCGCAAATGTACAGAAATACAGGATATGTTAGTAGATTAATGATGTTGGATCAATTGCAACGTACTGCCAATGCTGTTATACGAGACATTACACGAAATGTATCCACAAATAGGACATTCTAATCTAAATGTAATTCGGTGCTTATCGCAAAGAATTAGAGGAAACGAAAACGTGACGCTAGGAATAGCACAACTTGGTCGTCAAGGAACAGTGCGAACTCCTTAAATGAGGTAACTAACATGTTACAAGATGACCTGACAAGAAACACCAAAAGTAACGCGCAAGACTCGGAAGTACAACATAGTTTATTCTGGAATGTTGCAGTCTCGCAACTAAGGTCTTGATTTTAAGATAACGGTCTCACTCGGAAGAACAGAGCAAGCAACCCATAGCTAATGTGTAGCCTGAAATAGTTAAACTGAAATCTGTAGCTGTATAAGTATAATACAGAAAAATAGTAAATAGTAAAATACTCGTATAACAGTAATTACTGTGCGGTTGCTTCCTTTAAAGGGCTTGTAAGGTACTTTAAAATTATCTAAGATAAGCGTTTGTATTGTGATCGTAGCTATATCATATGGGGCCGTTCCACATACTATGTTTTAAATTAATAAACAAATGGAAATAACTTCTGATGAAAAAATTGCCAAAATAATGAAAATAGACTAAAGTCAATCTACGTTTATGATAAATTTAGACCAAACTTAGTAAAACTATTCAACCTTCTTACTAACTACCATCCTTTACCACACAGTGCCAAACCAATTGTGTATACAGCAGCAACGAAGTTATCACAACTTAGCAAAGCTACTATTTCGTCATCATCAATTACCTTTATTCTAGGTAAGATAAACGATGCAATATCATGCATTTCCTATACAAAAGGCTATATATTTCAATTCCCAGGTTGGTTTGTAATCCCCTTGAAAGCAATATTACTTAGAAAATTCCGGATAAGAATTTATTTAGCATTAAACGTCTGCAAGTAGATGTATCATACTTGTTTTTTCTCACACATTCATACTACCGCCCCCCCCCCCCCGGAACGGCTTGCGCATTACTTCAGGGGGTGCGCGCGTCCCTTACATACTAAACATTCATGCAACATGCACCCTAAACTTAACTAAGCAAATGCGGTCGCCCCAGTCGGGATTCGATCGCCCCAACGGAGCGACTGCATTTGCTGTATTTCTCGCACTAGACCACCGAGGTCCCTAGATATATCATACTAGAGGTAAATTACTACACACACTAATTATTGTATTAGCTCCGCTACATAAAAGCTGTTGTTAAGTATTTCAAATTATCGAAGTTCTAGAACATATAAGAGGAATTTGCTTTAATGTTAAATTATAGCCATTACTACATTTTCAGTGCATAGTAACAGTATGTTATGCATAAACTACACAGATATTTTATTTTCGCCACCGTGAATTAAATAGCCTAGCTAAAATAATCAATGGTGAATCTATGTACATAAGCACCTGTGAAGCCAAACATAAAAACATGTACCTTTTCGTTATATGTAAACCATCTAGATATCCTGATCTTAACCATCTATTCCAAATATTATTTCAATCTGTATGGATTGACTGTTTTGATCGAAAGTAGAATCTTAACATGTATACTGAAGATTGGAATTTTCTGATTTACCTTATAATCAGTATTTACAAATAGATTTATAATGACAATAATAAGAAATTTCTTGGAGTCAAAGCTGCAAATTTCTGAAGATTAGGCCAATGTAAACACTGAAGCAAATGGACTTGTGACACATAAACGACAGCATGCCCTAGCGTAGCTCAAAGGAGGGGAGCAGGTTCATTTTTTAAAATAAACCGTGCTTAAAGCTGATAAAATTCGGGATAAAGTCGTAATAAGTGAAGGCGCCAACGGGAATATCACTTGATCCGGTACTGCTCAAGCTCCACGTTATTTGAGCGATCAATCTGAAAGTTGTGCATGATGGAACTTGCCTTTTCACGCTATTGTTCCTAATTAAATAAATGTGAATTTACTAGTTCCGTAAACAAAGGGGCGTAACAATCACTCTCAGCTGTCCTATACATTACTTTTAACAAAGAACAAAATAACAGTTGAATTTAAAAAAATGCATTTAATTTAATGTAAAAAAAATACCGACAAAATACATGCAAAATGGTTAAATGTTTATAATTTGGTAACGAACAAAGATAAATATTATTTTAAAAAAACTAACAAAGTTTGAACGAACAATCTCAATATTAAACAAGGGGACACGCACAGGGAAACGCCAAAACAATTAAATCTAAGTTAATAATACCTGAAGAAAAAGATACTATAAAAAGACCTTGTACACGCAGTAGTTTCTTTTATCCGTAAAGTTCTTTAAATAAAACATACAAAATTATAAACTGATTTCACAAGATTGTACAATGAACGGCGTCGTCTCAGGAAGGCCTCCCCGTCGATAAACTGAATGGATCTGCTGAAGCGTGGCTAACAAAGGTTTAGAAAATTTAACTTTTTCGATGACAAATTGACCGTTCAGAGGGGTGTTAAGCTTGAGTCAGTTCCTGGGTGTAGTTTTTACAGTTGCTTTTCTCGAAACCGCTTGCTTTGACAGATTTTTCAATGTTTGGTCATACGACGAAATTTCCCAAATCGGTACTTTAAGTGATATTTTCGGAATTTTTAGGAAATCAAATATTCCCCTTTTTCGGACGTACCGTCAGTGGTACCGCAGAAAGCGAAAGTAATTACTTATTGGTAAATTACACTGATTTGGACGCCCAAGGGTGATTTTAAATCTGCGTAACACTCAGGTCGAGAGCTGGAACCTGCCTTCCGTCTTTTCCCCGCACTTAACAGTGTGAATACTCGGATTAATGCTACTTTTGCAAAATATATATATATATATAAACGTCACGCCTACAGGGTGCGTTCAATAAAAATAAACGTCGCGCATGCAGGGTGCGTTCCTTAAAAGCGGCCTAACGTCACAAACGCCAAATTATTTTCGGAGAACCGGTTTCAATTTTACAGAACAAACGCAGTTGAAACTGAACTGTAGAGCTCTGAAAGTCACGTTTTGTCTGGGACACTTTGTTTTCCAAAGGGTTTGTAGGAAGTACTGTAGAAGAAGCAGATCAAAAAATAATGATTATGATTATTAAGATTTACTACCATCACCTGAATGTAAAAAACGAAATACAAAGTTTTGAACTTTGTAGCAATCTAAAGTTGCTTATTATAAATTTAGGATTTAATTCTATTTTCTATTCATGTGATCGCCGCAATTTGAAACGAGTTTTCGATATGACGACCCAAGGCCTTAGAAATCTGTTAAACTATAGTGCACTCCACTTGCTATCCGTATGTGAAAGTATTAAGTCATGCGCTATATTTAGTGGATTTAAATACGACTTCGAGTAAATTTTACATTGTCCACGAATTATTAATTAAAATAATAATTAGTGGGCTTGTGTTGTTGGTGAATCGCCTATCCACAGGAAGGTAATCGTCGATATCTAATTAATTTTCCATCATTAGATAGTTTTTATATGTAGGCGATTTCCGAGGGGCCGTCTATTTCTTAATCTGTACACTGTGGACTCCTCTCCGTCTCCTGATTCTGTATCGGCATGTTGCACCTGCCAGGGCTCAAACGAATTTGCAAGCGGCACATTAAATGAAGACTGATGCCCTATCATCAATATGGCCGTGATGGGACAGCTGATAAAGTAATCACTGATAACTACATAGCGAAACGAATTCGTCGGTAAATATCATTTTATTTTATTTATCATTCATTAATTGTATCATATCCATGCTGGTAGTGTGTAATAGAAAAGGGGAGTACACTGAAAGCTTTCGGTCGACTTGCCATAGGGGTGACGCGCGAAATAACAATTATTTTAGTTCGCCAAATTTATATAAGCGCCCTTGTGGACCCTTTTAGGAATCCATGAATTTATTATTTTTTTACAAGTATAATTATATATTAATTAAACCGTTTTTGTTTTACTTATTTGTTGTTGTCGCTTCCCGGCAACTGGCGCCCTTGTTGAATTTTTACTCTTACCGACGACCATATTTGCCGAGACAGCCGGGTCAGCCATCAGGGTCGTATACCGCCCTTTTATTTATCGTTGAAGCAAAGGGCGGTACAACTTTACAGCAGCTAAATTCCCAGAGATCGTGTAACCAATATATGTAGTAAAAAAATAGATTTTCTGAGCAATCTCTAAATCACATTTGAATAGTAAGTAATAGAAAACTGATGCATACTTTTAAAATGAAACGTTTCATGTAGTTTTTCTAATCTATAAGAGAAAAGGTAATCTTGATTTGCTTTTTTTTATTGGTGTGTGGTAACATGTATATTTAATTTTCAAGAAATTAACCCTTTGAGAAAGATGTTCAACCCAAAAAATAGCGGAAATAAGACTGAATTCTGCGTCAAGATAATGCGCCTTGTCACACTTCTCACAAGTACTAGCAAATTTTCACAGATTAAATACATTCGTCTCTAACAACCGCCTTATTCGCCAGATATTGCTTCGTGTAACTTCCGCCTGCTCTTGAAACTGCAAACAGTAGTAAAAGCTTAACATTTCGTGCTATTAAAGCGAACGTAACCCTCAAAGCTACTCCCAAGAAGCACTTGGAGAGATGTTTCCATTACCTGCAGCAACGCTGGAGCAAATATGTGTATGCTAAAGGTTCGTACTTTGAGGGCGAATAGATTTGTTGTGAATTGTAAAATGTATAATAAAACTAAATTCCTGGAAGTCTTGCATGTGAACCATATTGTAATTGTACGAAGATTGTGACACTCAAATATATTATTTGAGTTGAAATTGAGAAACAGAATTATGTGCTTGCCGCTATTATTTCCAGATTTTTTTAATATCATTATCTTATATTAGGCCTTATGAAGTGCAATATCATTCAAACCGTAAAATATGGGCGATTTACCATCAGAAAAATAAATAAAGCTGCAAAAGAAATTTTTGGATGCAATCATATTATATTCTACTTTTAGCAATGAAAACTATATAGACTAACGGGTGTTCTAATGTTTATAAGGTTAAATAGAAAATTTGTTTCAAAATTTCTGGTCAGGCGTACAAATTGTTAAAATGTAATAGATTTTTCCGAAATACGTTACGAGTGTTGTAAAATATAAACATTTAAAATTGACCATGACTTGATAAACGTATGTTCTCTGTTAATTGGTACAGTATAAATGAAATCAGATAGTTAGGCAACCGAACTTTGTGTTAAACGGGTGGCCAGTTTATTAAACGTTCTATAACAAACAATAATTAAATAAACAGCATCGAACCGCAAACTAATGTTATTTTCATTAGAATTATAGAACAGGCAGGCTCCGTTTATGTTTAACTGGACATATTATTTTCATTATGAAATATGATAAAAAATTCCACCACTTAGTTAAAACTTTTCGTTTGACACAATTCAAATCGTTTTCAGTTTCAGGACTATACCGGTTGTAACGAAGTTCCGGCCTACAAGATGTAAATTTTGTTTAATAAAATTATATGTAGGTTAATTCAGTGTTAGAGCGCGGGTGTCGTTACCAGTACAGCAGCCGATCGCTTTCCCCCAGCGGATCTCCGTTCGATCGAGCTCCGCCGAACTTTAATCAACAGGCAGCCCGGGTATAAAAGCGGATGCTCCGGCCAAAAATTTAATTCCCAGAGAGATTTTCCCAGGACCACTACCTGAATCTTCCTGAACCTTCTTAAACCTGTAAAACGTGGAGTAGTGCTCTGCGCGGAACAGATTTTTCCCTTAGTAGAAACGCGGAGTTATTCTCTGTGAAGAAACTAAGTCCGATCCGATTTCCGTAGCCCAAACGCGGAGTCATACTCTGTGAAGAAGCTATTTTCCGTCCAGAAATACGTGGAGGTGTCTTTCACGGAATTTCTAATTCCCTTAGCGCGGAGTCGTTCTCTGTGAAGAAACTAAATCCGATTCGACCTCCTTAGCAGAAACGCGGAGTCATACTCTGTGAAGAAGCTATTTTCCGTCCAGAATTACGTGGAGGTGTCCTTACGTAATTTCTATTTCCCCGAATTATTAATCATTGTCCTGCCGAAGGCTATCTTAAAATAAATTTTATTTTACCAGGTACCTGAGCCGAGTGAAACCAGATCTACGAGTAATTATTTTATTTGACTTCATTTAAATTAAACTAATAAACTTGCCAGACACCGTTTCATAAATATTAATTTAAATCCCAGAATTTTAGGTAGACAACGGACGAGTCCAGACACCTGATCTTTTTGCAGAACTATATTTTCTTTAGTTTCGTAACTTTGTGCAAAAATTAGGTCAATTTTAGTTTGACCTAGTTACAGTTTTATTTTAACCTGACTTACCTGTATTTATGTAAATAATTTCCAGTACATCCAAGGAGTTAAGGAGAATCCGTGGCTCCCAGATTATCCGGTCACAAGAACTGTACATTGTTGTTTAATAATAAAAATCTTACTTTGTTACATCTAGGAAACGAGTACATAACGGCAGACATCTTGACCCGGTCGGCCGAGCTACAGCTGTCAAACCAATCCAGGGCAGCCAATTCAACATCACCAGACCTTCCCAGAATTCGTTTAAATTTATTTTATATACCGTATAGGGCACAATTAATTTTAATTTTCAAATAATACACATTTTATTTAGTTTTATGACTTATAGGCAATAAAAGCTTTATTATAGTTATTTCTTGTGTACAGTTTCTTGTGTTACAGTAGTAGAACCTTGGCTTATGAGCTACCTGGGGAATTAATTCTATTACGAGCCGATAGAATTATTTCACGGTTTAGCTCAGTCTTGTTGAATATAACTCTCTCGCTAAAGTCATTATTCTAATTCATTGGTAAATAGCTACACTATTTAAATTAAACATAGAATATTTTTAGCTAATTAATCGTCTTGCATACGCAGCTACTCAAACACCAACGTCTTTACTATGTAGAGGGGTTTCAATAGAAAAACGAGGGTTTCGGCAGACCACCTCCTAAAATTCTGTGACTTAACATAATCTTGTCTATGAAATCAGGGATTATCACTGAAGAAAAAGTTTCCAGAATTTTTTTCGCTCATTATCCATTATTTTAGCCGGTGCTG
Organism: Limonius californicus; assembly: GCA_014611495.1. Lineage (NCBI taxonomy): Eukaryota > Metazoa > Arthropoda > Insecta > Coleoptera > Elateridae > Limonius > Limonius californicus. The sequence goes on along the minus strand of JABXWE010008387.1, from coordinate 37,920 downwards.
CAACACCTTTATCTGTAACCCGTTTTTGAAGCTTTTTTGATCTTCTGGCGTACAAAAGCAACATTTGGAAACCCTTCACGGAATTCTTCGAAGAAGTTTTCAACAATATATATCGAATTCCATCATTTCAGAAATAACTTTCAAATATGAACTATTCAAGTGTTAAAATTATTTTGTATGATAACATGATAATCAGACACAATTCAGAATTGGCTATAGTTCTGAAAAGAAGGTTTCTGTACCGCAACTAGAAACAGATAGATCAAGGAACACAGAAATAGCAAAGTGAAAAATGTTCACATGATGATAGATGATGTGATAATTTAGAAGAAAAACTGGTGCAATACATATTAAAAGAGGTTAATAAAATATAGCCAATACCAAATTGTTCTGTTTTTGAACACCCAATATATCTTTCTAAACATACGGAGATAAAATACTATGTTTGTATTTAGTGGCCTTTAGAGTAGTTTTCTGTGTGGAAGCTATGGATTTAGATTTTCGTATTGTATGTAAATGTTTCCATGTACTGGTTGCTTTATTCCTCTGAGTGCGATCATACACCTACGTTCATGATAGGCTATTGTTTATACTGAGAGATTTCATCCATTTTATTACACGCGAATTCGTCCTTTATTGCCGGAAGAATATAAATGACTGGCGAATTACTGAAACACCTTCAACAAGTTAAAGATCAGAATTTCAGATGTCGTATAATGTTGACTGATAAGGCAAATTCAGCAGGGATATTTTTCAAAACAGGAAACTCCTATTATTGTCGTTTTAACAACGCACATATCATTCAGCTCAGGATGAATAGAAAAGCTGGAATAATGGGAAACTATTGAATTGGACCGGTATTTTTAAAAACTTCTTTTAGACAGGTTTTCCTCCACAATATTCCATTACAACCACTAAATAACACGTGACTGCAACTGAATAGCGTTAGCAATTTCCTAATATGTGGATAGATCAAGTTGCAGTCTTTTCGTCGCCATCTAGGTCACGCGACCTGGTACCTCGTGACACGTGTTTAAGGAAAATATTGAGTAAAGATCTCCAACTCCAAATCAGCAATATCTTATTACAGTACATAGAAGACAAACTTAAAGGTTGGGATTCAAATAACAATACATGACTTATGAACAAATCCACAAGGGATAACGGGAAAGTCCTCACGAAAACTTATATGTTTTGAATACTCGTTTCTGATGTTTAATTCTTTGTTTCTTGAAAGCATTCTTCTCAACTGGCATTTTTCTATACACTCACGTTAAAACTGCTATGTTTATCCCAGTGGATATAAAACTGTGGCGCCTAAACTGAGAGTTGTAACTCCAGCGGAGGTTGCTTGAAAAACTTTAAGACTGATTTGCAGTCAAGAAAAATTCTTATTTTAAAATAGGAACAGATATATGCAATCCACAACTCATCGCCTACCTGGCTGGTAATACGAATACCAACGAATGTTAATCCTTAAGATAAGAATACAAAGTCAAATCCTGATTTACAATTTATGGTTCTGGTTTCGTTGTTTGCTCCATCTAATGTGAACAAAGTTTTGTGCGTTTAGATTATTTCTACTGGTTTTTTAAACTTGTCTGAATTTTGTATTTCTTGAAAGATTAAACCGAATTCATAGTTAAGGTTCTGGTTTGTTTCTTTATTCCATCTAATTTGAATCACTGTTATGATTTTGCGCGTTCTGGGTTTTTAAACTCCTCTAAATAGTAGTATTATTGGTGCTCATTTCAATGCACAAACAACAAACAAACACAACAAGCGCTTATCGGATTAACCTGTGATCCGCAGTTGGCGAGGATAAATATATTTGAGTAGTTTTGATCCAGCAAGAGGTGTTGCCTAAATTTTAATCGTATAGAAATGTATTTATGTAGTTTTCTGTAGTAATTAGAAAATTACAAGGACACTGAACAAGTTGAAGATGTGACTAATCAAATTTCTCTTGCTAAATACCACCCTTAAGGTCTCCAAAAAGAATCTGAAATATAATTCCGGAAATCAATTTAATTTACAAAGAAGAAGAAGAAGAATCAAATTTAAAAATGAAAACTTGTAACATAATGTAGAGAATTTATTCTTGTTATTCACTCCAGATTCTGATCTGAACTACATAGAGAACCTACTTCAAATCAGAATCCTGAATGAACCTATTGCATGCTAGTATATTTGCTAGGTGAGTGCTCACTGTTGTTCAGAAGCCAGCAACTGCAATTTACTAAAAACTTGATTACTTAACGCACTTTTTCATACTAGTGAAGGCATTCACTATCATTTATGGGGTTTTTGTGTTACATTCTCTATCAATTCGATTTTGTAATTCTTGAATGTTATGAATGGGAGTTGTGTATATGTACATTATTTTTTAAGTGCAGAAATACAAAATAGTGAAAAGTAGTTAAATCTGATGATCTATAGAGCGTCTCGCGGTGAGAGTGTAGTACAGGTTCTTATGCGCACCAGCGTTGCAAAATTTCTACTTAAAATTGCTTTGAAGATACCCAGCACTTGAAAATCATAACGCAATCCGCCTCTTGTTGTACAAACCGCTTGTCGGCGATATCTACTATTTAAGAGTTAGCTGAACATTCGTTATCTGGATCTACTTAATTTAGGTAAACTTACACTTGGCAACGTTTTACTCTGAAGTTTCATAAGGTTCCATAGCCCATAAGAGCATGCACTGCACTCTCACCATGAGACGTTCAATAGGTAGAACTTCCGAAAACGACAGTAAACTGAACTTTGGAAAAGATCACGAAGATAATTTATGGTTTCGTGTAGAACTAGAATTTTGTACGGAATTAGCTTCAAATGCTTCCCGTCAGTGGTGTAGCAGGTATCAAAAAATAATCGTTTTGGTAAAGTTTTCATAAAGATTTGGGAAGCTCGTCATCTGTACGTTGACGAACATCATGAATTACATCTTTGGTACGGAACCTTGACCTGCAACTTCTCTCCTTTCCAGTAATGCTTCCAGTATCATGAAATAAACACTCTGTACATAAAAATCCCCTTCAATCCCTCCATCTATCCATCCATGGCTACGCACTGTAAATACCCTTTCCATTTTCTCGAACACCATTCAGAAAATACGATTTAATAATAATTGTTTTTATGCTTCACCGAAAATGGATTTTTGAAATAACGTGCTAACCGTTTGAGCTATAATTACGAAATTCCGAAAAGCTGTTGATGCAAAAACCGACTCTGTAATCAAACTTGCTGTAACTTACCCAGAATGCCCTAAAATTGCCAGAGGTTCTAGTAAATTCTGTAATTTTTTGTGACGCATGTTTATTGGACCAACACATTTTGAACATTCACATCGAAAAATAGCGTAAACACTACAAGATATCGACTTCCAACAAGAGTACCTTTTTTGTGTAAAAAGGTTAAAATTTCCATAATTTCTACCGAAAAGTGACAAATCTCCCGCCGCAAAAGAATTACAAAATTTACCGGACCCTCCGCCCATTTAAGCTCTTTGGGGTAAATTATTAAAAGTTTGATTAGAGAATCGATTTTAATATCAAAAGTTTGTTCAATATTTCAAATTCCGTAATTCTAACCCAAATGGTTTACACGTTATTCCAAAAATCCGTCCTCGGTGATACAGCTTTGAAAAGCTGCATCTCTCTTAGGAAGCCTTTTTGGCCCACGCTCATACGAAGTTTTTGTTAATTTTACGAAATGCATCATCAACCTGCATGATTTGGTACTTTTTTAAAACACCCTGTGTAATGTTGCGTGAACGATTTAAGTATATGTTTCTAGAAAACCCTGGATATAATTACTGCTAATTCCTTCTTACTCCATTAGAATCGTAATGGATAATGTTAATACGAATACGAAGAAAAACATCATCGCGGTCACCTTGTATTTCATCGTAATTACGTTTCGCCAATGAATTTTAATAATTTATTATTCGTATACTGACCTATATTGTTGAAATATGAAAACTGTTATCGCATTTACGTTGTTCTTGCTGTGAAACATATAATATATAAAAAAAATTAATATGCATCCGTCTGCATTTCCTTGATGTTCTCACTATTACATTTATCAGCAGCGTTTTCGTCTCACTGCTGGGCATGGACCTCTTCTCTGTCATGTGTTTCTCCTCAGCGGTAAGGTAGAAACGCGGGGAATAGTGTAACGTCGAATCCGAACGACAGAAATCCTAGAGAAGGTTTTTAGCATTACGATCCCACGGTTGCAATGCTAGGGAAACGTTGAAACTAAACCACAGTCGACGTTTTGTCCCGAAAGCGAACCCTCTGTCAACTGAGCTACCACCACGCTTATATTACAATATAACAATACTTGAATGTTGTATATATATATTCTTAAGAAGATCCTACGCCGACTGGTAAATTAGAATCTAGTGCTGCTTTTTTCGTAGGCAATCCATGATATTCAACTCATTATCTTACCCAAAATAAAATTAATTAACCAAATCTTTCTGCTAGAGAAACAGTTAGTTGTTAAGCTTCCTAGCTGCTCGATATACTGAAGAGCTAAAATTGTTTACTGAATCTTGCCATTATTATATTTTTAAGAACATTAGATTAATCTTGGCACTCAAACATGTATTATGTTCTTAAAGAATGATAGCTTCAAGTTCACTAAATAAGTCTAAATATATCATAAAAGTAGATAGATGTTGGTATATTTTTCCCGACTTTGGCAATTTTCTACCATTTTTTGATCAGTTTTTCAGTTCGCTACATTTAGATATGCCGTTTACTAATTATTGAAACAATATGAGGAAAGGCCGTTTATTATTGTAGCTACAAAGACAACTGAACACCTATTTTAGCTATTTTAAGGCACTCAATTCTAAAAGACTTCCTAGTAGAAATGGAGTTTCCTGCATCTCCCAGTAAGACGAGAAGACATTATTAACTCATTTATTTAACATCGTCTACACCCTGTGATTGGCATCCGATGCTTCTATTGATTTTTTCGACGAAGAACAGTGTGTACGATTTGTTCTTTAACTATGATTAAGGTCTGGCGCAATTGGACCAAACTGTATGTTTAAAACATTTTAAAATAATTTAACAGTTGTACTATGGTGGCAGTTGCGCATCGCAAGTAAATCAGCATGACGAATTTTTTTTAAATTGTCCTATGCCGGCTACTGGGTTTCATGAGATTTTCAGACACATTTATTATTAGAGCAGTCCCTCGTACGTCTTCCCACACATCGTATTTTGCTCATTGAAATGGCAGTGTTTGAGCTATTCTTGGCTTAGCGTTATTGTATTATTAATCGTATTCTAGCTGCTACTACTACATGAATGATCCAAGTTTGAAACGGAGCAAAACGTTATCATAGAGGAAACACATGCTCTTTTGTAGGGCAGAAGCTGGCTTAGAAATTCATAAACCAAATTTTGAAAAAAATATAATTATAAATGTTATAACTTGTGTATATTATGTTACTGTTTTTTTTAAATAGAATTTTGCATCGGTATCCCATCCACAAATTTTGATCATTATAATATATCCCTGTTATTCTATTTTCATCTTATTTTGGCGCAACAATCTAGTTTTTTCATTCTGTAATACATCAGTGCATCAAGGGGATATAATCTTTTTATAGGTACTGTTTCGAAACAACGCATCAGGATAATGCCATACCAAATTAACAAATGTTTAATCCTTTCACATTATAGATCTAATGGAATTCGTGTACAGTGGCAGCTCAAATTATTAGATCCACCGGCATTAAACAATTGGGGTTCCACTTCCCATAGCGACTATGAGGGAACACTAAAAATGGACAATCGAAGACTGGAAGAAAGTAACAATTCCTAAAGTAACAATTCCTAAAGTAACATTTGCATATCTGTTTTAATAATTAATTTTGTTATAAAATATGTAGAAACATTTTTACTGTATGTCTGCTTTTCCGATGAATATCCCATTCAAATTATATTTAACAAATGTGAATTTGACAAGAGACCAGCAGGACAGAACTTCAAAGAAGAGTGCATTATCAGAATCATGGTGTGCTCAATCATCAGTAATCAAAGCACTGGTTGCCTGTACATTGTGAAGGCCACAATGAGGCAGAATCAATACATTCAGACACTGAATATCAAGATGCTGCCGGTTCTGGAATAGTTCCCAAACGACAAATTTATGTGTGTACATGTTCCTGCTTCTTGTTGTAAGTAAAAAAACGTAACCAATTTCTTAAAGGAAAAAGGGTAAGACTTTTTACTGGCCTGGAAATTCACCAGACGTCAATTCCATCAAGAATCGCTGGCAGCAGGTGATGAGAAACATTTCAGAAGAAGTCGTCACCAACCAAGGCCAGGTAATTGAATGTCGCATTGAAATATGTCACAGAAATTAAGCAATCAAAATAAACTACTTGAAATGTATTGCAAATATACCAAGAGCAGCCGAGGAGTTATTTTTTTTTCATAATTAGGTACACTTTTTATACAATTACACAAACCAATTTTTTTCTGAGTGTATTTATGGGTACAACTGCTAATTACAAAGCATTAAATGTAAAATCCTTGATATTGTAGATTCACTTCTACATAAACTCCGAAAACAGGATTCTACAACCTTGGCTCTCATAATATAATCAGCAACTGTCTCTGTAGTATGTAAACATACAAATTATGGGGCTTGAAATGCTACGAATTTTAAAATTATAGCTTATCAAATTATCAGAGGACGTTATGGCTCAGTGAAAGTAGGGTGGGGTTAAAATTCTGTTGGTAATTTATTTCCATACGATATCTCGCTGTAGAGTCAATAATTTAGTCGAAAAAGAAATGAAAAGCAACGTAGGTTCATTCCCCACCGGGTCAACCAGGAAAATTGGATAATGGTATTTCGTGGATGATACTGTACCAGCAATTACCTGTATGACTAACTTAGTTGAGAATTTGTAAAAAAGAAACGTAGACGCATATTTATGAAATAAAGCAACCTCCTGATGAGAATTGTTTAATAACCGAATAATTAATTTTACTTGTGTTGTGAACTCAGCTGATATTGACTAGGCAGTCTTTCTTCTCGATCTTACAGTCAATGTCGTAGTCAGTGCCGGTTCGAGCACAGGGTTCGGACGTCTCGCGGACCTTCCTTAATGTATAATTTATAGCTAGTCCGACACTGGTCCTTGTTTGAATATTTTTGGCACGTAATCGTACCAACATATTATTTGATATGTGCAGTATACGTATTGTTTAATGCCCTGTAACTTTTTATTTTTGTGTATTCACCATATATGTTTTATGAGAAATATGTAGGCAAAGAGGACAGCAAAACAATTTAAGTTCGGGTGCCCTATAAGTTGTCGGTCCCGGCCTCTTCACGAAGATCTTCGTTTCGATCCGACTTGAATTGGTGGCGGGCACTTATATTGACTTACCCGTACATTGCTACGATTAAGATTCTGTAATCGTTTTTCCTGAATTCTCCCTCCTACCGGTGTAGACCAAAAAGAAATTATATAAGTTTGTTGCGGGTTGACGAGGACGTTAGTTTGTCCAGTATATGTTTTGCTCATTTTTTAAGCACGCTACGATACTAGCTCGTTTTAAAAAGATAAAATGCGTTGCACTACTTTTCCATAAGGTTTTCATTTCTAAACTTATATAAATTTATATTTTTTAGGTGAGTCAGTATCCCAATAAAAAATAGATTGGTATTTTCTTAGTTCATGCTTCCACGAACAAGGCTGTGGATGCGAATTGAATAGCAATTTTACTTTCACATACAGACAGTGATCGTGAAAATAGTTAAGCAACAGTTCAATCACGTTTAATTACAACAACTTGCCAGTAATCTTAAAAAAACGTTTCTGATCAAATAAGTTTATATTTTATGGGAATTAGTTTAAAATGGTATATCAATCATACGATTGCTACTACGGACAGCGAACTGGGGAAGCCCTCCTCTTTGTGGACAGTAACAGTAACAGTTAACTTGAGAGATGGAAAATGTATATAATTTAATAGGCATTTTTTTCTCATTCTCTCATACTACCCCCCCCCCCAAAATGCTTTCGCATTCCTTCAGGGGTTGCGAGCGTCCCTTACACACTAAACATTCATGCAACATGCACTCTAAACTTAACTAAGCGAAATGCGGTCACCCCACCCAACTACATTTCGCGGTGACCTAGAGTGGCAACGCGTTCCTGCACTACACCACCGAGGCCCCCAATTTAATAAGGTATACCTAAAATTCTTAACGTTTTTAGCCCCTTAAATTATATTTTTCTATGTTCCTCGCTCTACAGTATTAATTAAATATTAATTTCATTAAAATCAGCAATCTGACAATACAAACATTGTAAGAATTAATCCGCCAAGTAAATGAAATAGTATGTTATGATACTAGTGTATAATGAAGCCTTTAAAGCACGTGCGACGACTTTAAGTGCGCTACGCAGTACGGAGTACTTTTATTGTCGCTAGTGCTTTAAAGGCTTCTTTATGCACGTGTGTCATATGCTATTTTTTATTATACCTGCATTATAATTTGGAAAATAGGGCTAGTAAGCAGCATTTTGATTATAATTCATTTTATAAAGTGGGTTAGTGCGCCACGTCACTAACTACCTCAAACAGGGTTAAAGTGGCAGCAGGGTGCGGAACCGAGTATTCGGATATCCCCGCAATCATTTTCCATACGCAATTTATTTATTTATTTATTTATAAAGTAGCCTGTATGATGTGACGTAATATCGTTAACATGAAGATTGGTTAGCATTTGCTGTTTATGTTGCTATGCGGATTCGATGATTTTGCAATTTCACTCTCGCTTTCAATTTTATTTTCATTATCACTATATAAATAAAGAAGTTGATGAGGTCATTGTTACTTGCAACTTTAAATCACGCGTGTGTTTGAATATTGTTATTTGCACGCTTATTCGTTTGGTAAGCGAGGATCATGATACAGGTACAATAATTAATAATTTTTTAACTAATTTAGAATTATTCAAAACAACAACGTTGTATTTTGTTCCGCTGTTCGAAAATCCAGCAAAAGGATTTACGTATTTAAAAATTATACAAAAGATTTCGTTGTTCGCTAAAGTTTCTGTCGTGTGGAGGACTCCTATTAAAATTCCATTTCTCATTTCGTTTTCCTCTCATAATTGATCAGTATTTTACATATTTACGATAACTGGATTTTTTCTTCCCTTTGCCACCACAATTTCCCGATCGTTCAAGCTTTTGACCCCATTTTAGCATGCCCTTTCTTTCCAGCTCCCCGAAAGTGATAAATGTTGATAAAACTAAGAATGTATAACTTTCCGACTGCGCCATAATTTTTTTACCGACACCTTTACGTAAAGTTCTATATGGCACACAGAAACAGGAGCTGGGTTTCCGTGTGTGAATACACATTATCGTGGCTTTTCCTCCGCTATCTTTCTTATTATGGTTTATCATGACAACAATTTACAGGCAGGTTTTAGGAAAGTTTCCTTATTATTAACCATAACTTACAAATTTGCTGCATATGCGGCGGCTTCGGTTGTATAAAATTCGCAATCTTTAATTTTTCTTGCTGCCCCGATTATTAAACTAAATAAATTTTAAGTTCCTTCGTAAGTTTACACTGCAGTTTTCTGAAGGAAAATTAATATAAGCCAAGCCATCTCGTAGGAAAGTAAAGAATCTTATCGCACCTTTGCTTTAATGGGCAATGCAAGAAAATATACAATAAGGTGTCCTGCGCTTAAATTTCTAAATATTTCGATGAAATTTGATAAAACGTAAAGAAAACTTACACGGGATTTATATAGGACCAGAAATTAAACTACAGAAATCCTGAATAATTGGAAGACTTGTAAGTTTAATTTAGAGACAATCCGAAATGACTTTTAATAAAAGCTTAATCTTTGTCATCTAATTAGAGCTGCTGCTTCCTATTGTTTCCGAACACAATGATTCTATTCATTACTAGCATTCGTACTTAATGCGTTCATATTGAATTACATGTCACATCAGACTGTATTTGATATTCAATTAATTAACATCGACTCGGTTAATTACGTTAATTAGTTCAGGACTGACATCTAAAGGGAAAAGCAGTCAAACAATTTTAAGTAGTGTTTTTGTAATACGATTACCTGTTTTGCGCAGATAACCGACATTACAATATATTCCTGTTTTTACAATAGACAGTATTGTATTCTAGAATGTAATTTTTAAGAAAATCAAAGCAGTGAATAACTTTTTTTAATTATTTTAAAATTGTGCTATTTACAATAATGTCAAAGGAGCTCACTGAGAATTAACAACGTTCAGAAACTCAAAAGAAAGTGGCAAAATATTTCACAACTGCTTACATGCAACTGAACGCAAGCAATATTTGTAATATTATTTAAATACGATACCCAGTTTTGCATAGGCAACCAAAATTACAGTATCATAGCTATTTTATGATAGATCCTGCTTAATTACACATATATTATATAAATAAATCATAGTATACAAAGAATTAGAAGTCACTTAGGAACTTTCGCATTTATAATACAGAAACATAAAAATAAAATGAAGTAACAATTAAATACTTTACAGACATCGATAAGATGTAAATCATTTTCTATTGTATTTCTCAAATACTATTTCCTCGGGTTAGCGTAGAAAACCAATATTACAGTATCATTCTTGTTTGAAGGGAGATCCTATGTAATTACACATACAATTTTTATGGAAATGATACCGGGCAAACAGTTCGGTAGAAGTTTCTTAGAAACTTTCTTATTACAATACATAAACACATAGAAGAAAAGCACTGAAAAAATGTGTAAATCATTTTTTGTTGTAATTTTCAAATACTATTTTCTTGGTTTAGCATAAGCAACCAACATTACACTATCATTGTTGTTTTATGGTATATCCTGTTTAAATATACATAAATTATTTAAGGGAATCGTGCCAGGCAAACAATTTGTTGAAACATACTTAGAAACTCTGTTATTTCATTACAAAACACTTAGAAGCATATCAACATTATAGTATCATTATTGTTCTATGGTAGATCCTGGTTAATTGCACCTAAATTATTTAAGAAAATCATACCGGGCAAACAGTTCGTTATAAGTTACTTAAACACTTTGTTATTATAAACACCTTCACTTACAAAGACTAATGGAACGTCATTGAGGATGTGTAAATCATTTTCTATTGTAATTTTCAAATACCATTTTCTCGGTTTAGCATATCAACCAACATTATAGTATCATTGTTGTTCTATGGTAGATACTGGTTAATTACACCTAAATTATTTAAGAAAATCATACCAGGAAAACAACTTGTTGAGAGATAGTTAGAAACTTTGTTATTATAATACATAAACACGTAGGAGGAACCCACTGCAAATTAAACACTTTCGCTTACAAAAAGTAATGGGACGACATTGAAGATGTGTAAATCATTTTCTATTATAATTTTCAAATAGTAATTGCTCGGTTTAGCATATCAACAAGATACAGTATCATTATTGTTCTATGGTACATCCTGGTTAATTACACATAAATTATTTAATGAAATCATAGCGGGCAGACAGTTCGTTAAAAGTTACTTAGAAACCTTGTTATTATAATACATAAACATAAAGAAGGGACCAACTGAAAATTAAACACATTCACTTACAAAGACTAATGGCACGACATTGAAGATATGTAAATCATTCTCTATTGTAATTTTCAAATACTAATTTCTCGGTTTAGCATAGTCAACCAACATTATAGTATCATTATTGTTCTATGGTAGATCCTGGTTAATTACACCTAAATTATTTAACAAAATCATACCGGGCAAATAGTTCGTTAAAAGTTACTTAGAAACCTTGTTATCATAATACATAAACATAAAAAAGGGGCCAACTGAAAATTAAACACCTTCAGTTACAAAGAGTAACGGGACGACATTGAAGATGTGTAAATCATTTTCTCTTGTAGTTTTCAAATACTATTTTCTCGGTTTAGCATATCAACCAACATTATAGTATCATTGTTGGTCTACTGGTACTGGTTAATAACACATAAATTATTTAAGGAAATCATAGCAGGAAAACAACTCGTTGAAAGATAGAAACTTTGTTATTATAATACATAAACATATAGGAGGAACCCACTGGAAATTAAACACCTTCACTTACAAAGAGTAATGGGACGACATTGAAGATGTGTAAATCATTTTCTATTGTAATTTTTAAATACTATTTTCTCGGTTTAGTATATCAACCAACATTATAGTATCATTGTTGTTCTGTGGTAGATACTGGTTAATAACACACAAATTATTTAAGGAAATCATACCAGGAAAACACCTCGTTGAAAGATAGTTAGAACTTTGTTACTATAATACATAAACACATAGGAGGAACCCACTGCAAATTAAACACCTTCACTTACAAAGAGTAATGGGACCACATTGAAAATGTGTAAATCATTTTCTGTTGTAATTTTTAAATACTATTTTCTCGGCTTAGCATATAAACCAACATTATAGTATCATTGTTGTTCTATGGTAGATACTGTTAATAACACATAAATTATTTAAGGAAATCATACCAGGAAACAACTTGTTGAAAGATAGTTAGAAACTGTCTTATTATAATACATAAACACATAGGAGGAACCCAATGCAAATTAAACAGCTTCATTTACAAAGAGTAATGGGAAGACATTGAAGATGTGTAAATCATTTTCTATTGTAATTTTCAAATAGCTACTATTTTACTATTTAGTAATCGCTCGGTTTGGCATATCAACCAACATTATAGTATCATTGTTGTTCTGTGGTAGATACTAGTTAGTAACACATAAATTATGTAAGGAAATCATACCAGGAAAACAACTCGTTGAAAGATACTTAGAACTTTGTTATAATAATACATAAACACATAGGAAGAACGATGTACTGTACTGCAATGTTTAATTGATAATAAATTAATAAAGGAAATCACCGCAGATAAACACGTTTTCAAATGTCATATAGGAATTTAGGCTTTTATAATACACAAACATAGAGAAGGAAAGAAGTGAAATTTAAATATCTTCACAGACAATGAGTAACGGGACAGTACTGGTCAATTCAAAAAAAATTTCTATAAACCTTAGAAGGATTTACTGCTATTGAAGACACGGAATACGTAAGCATCTTAATCGGCCAAACAACAAATACCTCCCATATGTAAAGCAAATATAACTTGGGTACGTATCACTGAAACTTTTGCCTAGTACGTGCAAGCAGTCTATCAGCCACTGTCGGCAGAAGGGCAGCTCGAGAAGGACAACAAAATACGTGACTATCTTGAAACTGTATATCAACTTTCCATGCCGATTAAACTGCTCTCTTTTGCCGAAGACAAACGAAATAATTGCTAGAAGTCTAAATCCACCAGGATATGAATTAAACACAGGCGGAATAATCAAACAACTGCCAGAAAAATGTTTTAAACTCAGAACATTTATCTTCAATCCTATACTCAGAACTAGATATTATTCTTCGATCTAATGGATATTTGCTCAGATAATCCTCTTACATAAGCCTGGCAAACCATCCAATAGGACAAAGTCTTATAGACCCATTAGCCTACTGCCAATCATTCCCAAATTGTTTGATAACCTTTTATGGAAGACCCTCTCCCATATTCTAGAAAACGAACCGCTGATTCAGCAGCATCAATTCGGATTCAGAAACCAACACTCTACTACACAACAAGTGCACAGAAGTGCATATTATAAATAGAACGTCTGCAGCAAAACAATTACAGTTCCGCTGCCTTTATTGACGTCAGCCACACCTTTTGATCTAGGTGTGTAAAATAAAAAATAGCTTATCACATTCATATTAAATGATCCTCAAATCATAAATAGAGGAAAGTCATGTCTAAGTGAAGTTCGGAGAAAAAACAACAAGCTCATGCCCCATTAAAGCTGCTGTTCCACAAAGGTATTATATATATCCGATATTCCAACCAACCACAATACCACTGAAAAAGCGTTCGTACGGCTGTTGTAGCAACGCACGACGATCCTGTAGCAATAGCACAAATTGTATAGCGGACTCTAGACCAGGTACACCACTGCCTCAAGAAATGCAGAATTAAAATTAACGAAATCTAATCAGCACACATAGCCTTTGTCAAGCGAATCTATTAATGGGCAACTACTACCTCAGGCGGCTGGCTTTAGGTATCTGTACCTGCACCTCGGCAATGGCTTTACGTGGAAAACGCACGTATGAAATAAAAGAAATCAACTAACTTTCAAACTGCGGAAGTACTGCTCGCTACTAGGGCTCCAAACTTTCCCTCCAGAACAAACTGTGCGTACACAAGTTAGCGCTAAGACCCATGTGGTCGTATGAGTTACAATTGTTGGGTACTCCATCTCCATCTCCAACATCGAGATCTTCGAACGATTTCAATCTAAATTTCTTGGTATAGTATCAAATGCTCTGTTCTATGTTCCAAACAGTAAAATACATAGACACCTGAAAGTGCTCTCAGTGGTAGATAAAGTAGTGCAATTCAATGTTAAATACGATAATTATTGAATAAAGGTACAAAATGTTTACACACGTGCTGGTCAATGCCAGTTGATTAGTAGATTATTGGTGGACAATTTGAACATTTCCGGTAGATAATTTTTTTCATACTGATGTTCAAAATTCATGTGCTTTATTTCTCAAAAGGAACATTCTAATAGTGAAAAATTTCCTTAAAAATTATTTAGCAGCTTTGACATGTACGAGATATCTCAAATGAACGAATTGAAAATAAAACGATTTTAAAAATTAAAAGGCAATGTCGTAAAACGTTGATGTTTGCATTCAATATAATCTTCTCATATGCTAAATAAACAAACTGAAAGTTAATCATGTTTAGAAATTGAAACGAATGCGACAAATGTTAAGCGTCTAAAAAAGAGGTTGGTATGGCTTCTTGAAATAAGTAATTGATTAGACGAATTGAGGTCCACTATAAAATACATCATAGTGTACTGTTGGTTGCCTACACAAAAGCCAAGAATTCGATTTAAGAAATACTAGCAACTTTATCAAAAGAGCTACAATTATTTTTGTAAATCATGCTTAGTAATTATTTATGTGCTGGCTGTTTGCAAACTGCTTTTAAATCATTTACGTTTACTCAAAGTAGTTATTTATTATTCAGACTGTCACAGAAGGGTTTCTCCTCATTTATCAAATTTTAAAACTAGGAAACGGGGAACGAGACAACAGCTTCCCTTTTGCGCAACATTTGCTTCATCCTTCTATTATAAGAGATATCTCCCCTTAGAAAATTTCTACACTCCGTATACCGATTCAGCATCCTGCATGTGATATCTTTCACTTTTCGCTTTATTCGCGGTATTCTTGTTTATTGTATTTGAACTACCAGTTTGAAAGCACCCAACAATGTTATGAATTGCACAGATTTCGATTTCAGCTTCGCAAAGGCATAGATTAAAATCAAATATTGTGTTTACGTTTGAAATGGAACTAACATTGTATTTGCTTCTATAAAATAGAAATTTCTCCAAAATAATTTCCGGTGTTTTATAATAATAGAACAGAAAAACTGTATTTTGCAGATTTTTTTATCGGAATATTACCGCACCATGTTGACAGGAAAAGTTTCCAATTTGCTGTGATTCTGGGGATAACATTATAAATTTAAGTAAAACCTTTTGCCAGGCGCTCAATTTGAAAACTTTTGTCATTAACATTTCATGTTACAATGTTTGCACATTTCCGGGAATAAAGTTATAAACCAACGCTTATCTAACTTCAAAACTTCTCGATGTTGATATAATAATGAAGAGACTACTTTCGCTTCAATAATTTTAGTACATTAAATTTTACTTCTACTGGACCTCTAAATTACAAGTACAAATACAAAATCAGGATATTTACACGCTAGATATTAACCAAACTACTCAAAAATGTATAGGGATGCTGTAATATAAAGCGTATATGTTTGTATTTGGCGTCTAATGGTCGTCTATTATTGATAATTAGAGCAAGCGGCAATGTTTGATGATAAAAAAAATCCCGTTGCAATTGTTTCGCTGTAGTAGTGTCAAGTTAAATTTGTATGTTTGACTGAATAATCTTTCCTGTCTCCTTAACATCTTCTTCGTTAAAAAAGTATGTCGTAGTGCCGGACAGCGTAAACCCACCCACAGACCTTATGGTACGAGCTGCAATTTATTTAGGGTGGCATACTGACCTCCAATCTTGAATGGTACACTCACGGGCCAACGTTATGCGCAAGAGATCATTATGGACCATGTTCTGAACCGTCGCAACGCTGTTGGGCGAGAATATTTTGTTTTTCTTGACGACAACGCAAGGCCGCATCGTGCTCGGGTTGTTTTAGAGATACTTTGAGATGAAGAAATAAACTATCTTGCTCTTCATCCGCTATCTCCAGACCTCACACCCATCGAGCATGTATGAGACCTTCTGCAGAGACAGCTGGATCATCAGGCCTACTACTGTGCAACAGCATGTATTTCCGGTACTGTGGCATCAAATTCCACAAGAACAAATTTATAATTGCATTGAGGGTATGCCAGCAAAGTGCAGAGCAGTTATTACTGCCATAGCAGCTGCCAATCGGTATTAGAATTTAATAAATTTAAGTTAAGTGGAAGGACACAATAGCCATTTTTATTATAATATTGTTAAATTTTTTCTTTAAACGTACCTTTGTAGTAATTTTCATGTTCATTACTAAAAAGACGTTACATTTTGTTGTTTTATCCCTATATCCAATGTTCTATTTGTATTACTGCGTGTGATTTTTCTACAACTTCATTAATCTCATACCAACATGGATTTTTCTATATAGCTTCTCCGTTTACTTTGGATTATATTTTTAAAGCTAGTGATTCATTGTTGTGGTACAAATAAATTGAGAAGTTAAATCCATATTGCCCCCCATCAAGCGTTGAATTTTGTTCTCTCTTATTTGCAATAGCATAACAACAAAATAGAAACAACGGAAGCAAGATTACATGTCAAAGAATTACCACGTCAGAAGTGTGTGGTGCAAAACCGACTTAAATAAAAATCCACATTAAATATTATATTTTCTACTTCCTCTTTTTTGGTTGTTGACTATTCGGGTTTACCGTTCTCTGTTCCACACTCTTTGCAGTCCCCTCTTATAAGGTTGTGTCGTAAATTGCAGTTTTTATATATGATTCCTAGCCTAGGGCTGGTCTTCGCCTTTTCTTCTACCTCTTGGAAACCAATCCGTCAGCTTCTTCGGCCATCTATTAGCTGGCATTTGTCGAACATGCCCATACCCCTGAAGTGCTTGCAAAATTTTTCAATGTTTTTGTAATGGAACAGATTATACCCATTCTATTCTAGATTTCTTCATTCCTCAATCTATCTCTTCTTGTAACATGCAAACATCTTTTCATAGAATCGAACCCTATAGTTCTTATTCTGTCTCTCACTGATTTGGTTAAATGCTACATTTCAACTCCATAGAGGACAACATTTTCGACTACGCTGTAGAACACTCGTTTTTTGTGTCGATCTTGTGGTTTCCGCCTCGCAATAGGTCTTGTAGTACTTTTGTCGTTTTCTTCCCCATGGCAATTCTTGTGGTTATATCTTCCTCGCATGAACCTGTTGCACTCATAGTTGATCCCAGATATTTAAATATATTGCATGCTTTAATTTCATAGTGTTCTACTCTTACATTCTGTGTATCTCCACTTACACATAATATGTATTCTGCTTTTTGGAATTTGATCCAATTTTTTCCAATTCTTCTTTAAGTTTCCTTTATGTTTATACCATATCTTCACCGTCTTGTGCAAAACTTATATGATCGGCCGCAAATAGTAAGGAGTGCAAAGTGGTTGTCTAATACCTATTCCTGATCACTTCCGATACCAAGCTTCGAGGGCTTCCTTAATGTGTATATTAAAACGTAACGGGGATAAAATGCAACCTTGGTTTAAACCCTTCGATATGTTCATTTCCATCATTATTTTGTTTCCAATTTTAATTCTCGCTTGATACTTGTTGAAGATATCCCTTAGGATGTGTATACATTTTTTTATTGCATTAGAGCTTTCTCATACCTAGCCACAGTTCAGACCTAGGAACGTTATGATATGCGTTCTTGAAATCCATTAAAACATGTGTTTATTTATTAGGATCTATTTTCTTCTAGTAGTTGTCTATAACAATGCATATTGTCTGGGCATCCTCACTCTCTTCTAAAACCACTTTGTTCCTCACTGAAGTGTTTATTCGTTTCCTCTATTTAAAATTTTATTACACTATGACACTAAATTCTCTATAGCTAGTAAATGATTTTCATCTCCTTTTTTGTATATGGAGCTAATAAATGACTGTTTCTATTGCCATGGAATTTCGGTACGTTCTTGTACTATCTTAAACGTTCTCCCTATATATTGTGTCATTTTCCTTCCTCCATATTACATAAATTCCATTTTTATACTTGTGACCTGGTGATTTGTTATTTGTTGTTTTTTTGAGTGCTTTTTCTATGTCTTCCTCCGTGATTTTAGAAGTTACTGCCACGGCGTCTTGTATGTCCTATGTGTCCTTATATTTCTCTCTGTGTTCCTGTAATATATTGGAATAGTATGTTGTCCACTGCCCTGGAGTTATTATCCTCTGATATTATTCTTATTTCTTATTCTCTTTACTATTTTTCAAGCTAATGACTAATTACATGCTAGTGTGTTAACAATGTATGTACAAAGTCTACTCCAGTACTCACCTTCTTCTTCTTGCACTTTTGCTTCCACTATTTTCCTTAGGCATACATATTCTTCTCTCAGATTTTTTGAATAATCGTGGTGTTACCCATGGTAGTTCCATGATTCCCATCACACCCAGCTTGCTCCGGCTCAGCGCATTTCGTGCTATACAACGAAGATAGATTGCCGTAGCCTTGAATAAACCCAATACTCCAAAAATACCGCAAACACCAAGAATAAGCTCAGTGCTTAGAATTCGAACCTAATCAAATTTGCCAAAATAACTCCAAATTCAAGCACCTCGGCCACTGCTCTACCGCTGTCCCCTTACATGGGCTACGACAATATTCACTTTCAAACATTTATTTGCAATTTGTAATATTTTAAGCATCGATTATGAGGGCGACAACGATATAGTTAAATATACGAAGAATGTTTACGTATTTGACTGATTCAATTCCTTAAATCAGAAGAACAAGTTGACGACTACGAAAGCGAATCGGATGTAGAAATAGTTGGTACCCAAATCCAAAAATTACTGGGACAACAGCAACAACTGTTGTACCAATCTCTACTTACCGG
The DNA here is from genome assembly GCA_014611495.1 of Limonius californicus. Classification (NCBI taxonomy): domain Eukaryota; kingdom Metazoa; phylum Arthropoda; class Insecta; order Coleoptera; family Elateridae; genus Limonius; species Limonius californicus. The sequence continues at coordinate 18,552 of JABXWE010008387.1, read as the reverse complement.
ATAATATCCGTACCTTTGCCGAAGTGACCAATATCATGTGGAAACCTGGATCTCAGATTGTGAAGAAAATTTTAATGTGATGAGATGAAATGACCTACAAAAATTAACTTTTGCAAAAAAATCACCGACGGCAGCACCTAATTTTACAGTTAAATCCAAATTAGAGAAAATAGTGACATCCGCAGGTTTCTTTAAACCCTCACCAGACAATATAAGGAGCTATAGTGGAGTTGCTAAATGCTTTAAATGCACCTTCGAGTACGAAACCAAATAGAGAAAGGGGTTCCTGCCACATCTGTGGGCAAACGCACCATCTAAGTATAATTGTCCAAGCCAAGGGGGTAACCAAGAATGGCGTCGGCTTCAACTGCTCATCTGATAGAAGTTGGAAGTAGTTTAGCGGCTTGCTACACCGTTGAGGTATCGGTACCAAGTGAAGGCAATGTTACGGCGATAGTGGGTAGTAGAAGTTCCATTTCGCTTTTAGATAAGACTTTCGTTCCAGACGATATGAAATTACAGCCTCATACTTATAGTTTGCAATTTGAAGATCTCAATGGAAGTTTACTGTACATTTTGGCCCAGATTGAAAAACTGATAGAAGGATCAAGCTACTAATAAAAATATTACTCAAACTTATGTTATTCCTAGTACCATTATAAGCTGTTCTTGTATACATAACAATTTGTAAGTGGCCTCTTCCCGATCAATTAGCTCCGGTTCAGACTATTGTTGGTAATTTTGTATGATATCGGAAAAACCAAATATACAAATTTAGATATGGAATTAGTATTCAACCCAAACCATTCACCTTTTTATAGCAATTTGAGATGCCTTTCTTCTTGTGAAAAACAGACAGTTCCAAAAATTCTGGATAATTTGTTGTGCAGGGAAGGTATTAGACTGAGCACATCACAGTGTAGCAACCCTACTGTGTTGGCAAGAAAAAAGATGACCGATTTAGAATGGGAGTGGATTGTCGCCACTTAAATCTTATGGAGGTGGGAAATGTATTACCCAATTTTTAAACAGATGATCGTAGACATGGTTTAAGAGACAACCTTTAGTATACAAACTTCGATTTAATTAATTTGTTTCATCACATTAACTAAGAAAGCTCAATTCGTTACACTTCATTTGTAACATTTAGTGGTCAATTTTAGTACACTAGGGTACTATTTGGGTTGTCCAATTCAATTTGTAAATGCAGATGTACCATCATTAGTTGAGTAAAATAATACTGATTTACTTAGATGGCTTGCTAATAACCCCATCGACCATTGATGGATATATCAGAATTTTATAACTGCTAAAAATTGTAATAGCTAATCGGCTAGAATTAAATCTTAAAAGGGTTATTTTTTGCAGACAGAAATAAGTTATTTAGGACACAGGGTTAGCAATAAGGGTATTACGTCAAGTGTAGACAATATTAATGTCGTCTTAAATTACCCAATTCTAAGCACTTGTGGAGAATTGCAAAGCTACATAGGGTTAATATCGTAATACAGAAAATTTGAAGAAACTTTCGCTATAGCTGCGAAACCCTTATACGAAGTTATACTATAAAAAAAATGCAATAATCTCAGTTGCTATCATACACGCAGGTTAGGTTGCGTTAATCACTTTTAAGGGGGGATAGCTGGCCCACCCTGTATATTATATCTGTTGGTACGATTTCTGTAGTGGTCCATATGTGGTATATTTCCAGCATACGTAAGTTTTCTTATAAGTTTCAGATGTAACCAATTACTAATTTATTATTACAAGTAAGAACGTTATAATGCAGAGAACACACGTCAATCTTTACCCATACGTTACAAATTAACCGCCCTATATTGCTATAAGATCCCCTAAATTAGTTACCACTACAGCGGGAAAATATTACTCAGAGTTTCTTAGATAAAATTATTAACTTTTTTTCACTTGCTTTCGTTCAATGCAATTTCACTTATCGCTATCAACGTACGTATGTATTTGCAAACCAATTACAGCTGTCACATTGTTATCAGTAACATTATTTAGGGTGGCAGTTCGAGTACCAACACTGGGGTGGGTATGTTCAACCCCTAATCGTGCGGACACAGCTTGCGTGTGAGTTTAGTCAAACTAGTGTAAATGTTCAAATACGCTTTTAAAACGTTACACGGGTTATCTAGGGATGCCATAAACAAAGCGTGGAATGTATCTAAGTCACAGCTAACGTAATGAACACCATAAAATGGCTGAATCTGTTGTATGTTGTCGTTAATTCCGCCCCAAGTAGGTGGCTGTCAGCAAATAATGTTTATTAGAGACTAAATTTAGACAATTAAAACACGAAGGTACTATTTGACTACCCAAATATTGTCGCATCCAACTGTCGCAACTTTTTCAGTTTAATGGAAACCAGTAGACGTAGCTAATGAGAGTGCATGACCTAGGAATGTAGTTAATGGCCTCCTTCCGAGATAATGCGGCTACTTGATACAAGATTCTCTGCGTCACTCATCTGCATAAAAACATTTCTACCGGTTTGAGAATATGCTGGACTAAAACATAGGAATAATGCAAAAGTGGTAACAACAGTACGATTTGTATTTGATAGAGTAATACTTGTAATCGAGTATACACTTGATTGGAAAATAATTTCCTAAATAAACACAAATTGAGAACTCTAATATACAAACTTTACTTAAATGGTTCAAAAGAATATAGAAGAATTTATGTAAGAAATCCCAATGTGTATTATTAAAAGTACCTTGCTGACAATTCGATAATTTTGAAGTATTTAAAAACTTAAAACATGACGAAAAAAAATTATTTATGTAGATCAATCAACGCAGCTGGTATGTTTCATGCTAATTTCCGGAGATTCCAGATGTGTTGCCATAATTAACCGTTATATTTATTGGCAAATAATTACTCATAGTAAAATAGCTGTTATTTTAAGTTGTAGATCTCTATCAACAATATTGTTGAATTGTTGTTTTAACAGTTCGGAATGGTTGAAAAACGTAGGTTATTTACTGCGATTTATTTTTATTTAACATCGTCCTGTGTTGACTAAAGCTGAATATCGAAGCTAGGGAATGAGCAAGGCTGTAGTAAACATTTTCAAAGCAGATAGTAGACTGCTTACCATTACGTTTCCTTCTAAGAAGTGAAGTCCTCTTACTGCAACCCCCCATGCACCCTCGTTACCCGACAACAATAGATATCGTGCATATTGGAAGCGGTACAGTTACACTTTAATAATGTACGTTAGGGATATTGAATATCTAGTACATCGAGAGCGGTGAATCAAACACAAAGTAACACTATACAAAATAAGCATTTCTACGAGAAATCTCTAAACTCTCTAAACAGTAAACAACATTTTTGTGATTGATTAGCATGTACACATATTTCCTAAATAGATAGCTTGCATTTCCAACTGCTCACTGATCTACTACAAAATGTATTACAGTTATTGTAACATGACTGTAAATTACTACAATAGCTGTAATACTCGCCATTATTATGACTAATTCTACCATTATTATGTTAAAAAATTCTTCATAGCAGACAATCACTTGGGGGCAACTTTGCCTGTACGGTTCTAGGACAATTGCTTCCTGGATGAAAACCCTCCGAACATTAAATCCTGACAATAACCACTCGAACAATAACTTCCTGTTTAACGCCCCCCCCTGTAAAAAGTTCCGTGCAAAAAAACCCACGAACCTTAACCCCCCCGCATAAAAACGAAAATTCTATAAAATTTCCTTGACGCAAAACAGTAGATGCAAAAATATATTTGACAAAATGATGGTGAATTGCATCACCATACCTTGAGTAATTATGTTAAAAGAGCAGCTTTAAAAGAATTTAATTTTATGTCCCGTATTGCAAACGGGGGAGGGGGATTAATTGTCTGGGTCTTTTTGCACGGATGGTTAATGTTCGGCGGTTTTTACACGTGAGGTTTTTCTTGTAGGGGTTGTTATACATGGGGGATTTTTAAACGGAGTTATTGTCCGGATTAATATCCGGAAAGTATTTCTCCAGGAGATAAGTGTCCTGTTACCTGCCTATACAAATACTTTGTAGTGAAAGAGTATATCATATATAGGAAACATCCAGAATGTTGTAATTACTGTGACAGTGATTTGAAACATTAAAAAATGTATACAAATGCTATTTCTCGCACCCTATCCGGGAAAAGTATGTTTAAACCACCACGATTAATTCATTCCTTAAAATCCAATATCAATTCCCTAAATAATGTTATTCTTCGAATTCTACAATTCTGTTAAAATCAACATCGCCAGAAATTTATTCCACAAAATGCACGTTCCATCCAAAGGGTAGTGCTTACACACTGTTTAGATAAATATGTGAAAACTACCCCTTGGGCATCTATGAATTTGTAACTCATAGAGACCGGTAATTTGTATTAATATTATTTTTCACATTCGATTGGGTACTAGTAAGTCAAAAAGTATATCGAACCCACATCATCATCCTTTGACATACGCTAATAACATTCTGTTGAAAGCACTCTCGTACGCAATTTATTTTCTGAAATGTACCTACTTAGAACCTAGAAATCGAAACTCGATACGAATGTTATTATTCACACCCTATTCAGTAGAAGTATATTACAACGTAACATAGACAATCCTTTAATCCTTTAAAATGCACCATAAGATCCCTAAAATTAACCCATTAGCGCCCAGCGATCTATCAATAGATCGCTGGGCGTTTTCATAAATTTTTTTTGACGGAGTTTTGTTGTTTTAGAATCGCCAAAATGAATAAAACGCCGTTCAAAACATTAGAAGAAGCTCTTGATTATTGCTTTTCTGAGGACATTGAAGCTGACATTGTTCTTATTCCACCAGAAGTAGATGATCTCACAGACGAAGATGAAGTTGGAGAAGATGAAATTAGGTGCAATCCCACAACCTGCAGTGATCAACTCATATAATAAATTTATGGGGGGTGTTGATCAACATGACTGGTTACTGGAAAAGCACCATATACCCATACGTGGAAAAAAATGGTACTGGTGTACTGGTGGCGGTAGTAAATTCATGTAAATTATATGGCAAAGTAGAAGAAACGCCTATATCAATTAAAGAATTTCGAAGGGCACTTGCGGTACCTTACCTCAAGTTGGGACATGGCGTTGCTACAAGAAAAGGTAGACCACTTTCCAATCCATCAACATCAAGATCGAATGTTCCTCTTGATGTTAGATTTGACGGCAAAAATCACATGATTGTAAAAAGAACCCAACAAAGACATTGCCAGTGCGCAAGTTGTAAGGGAAGGCCCTTAACGTTTTGTTCCAAATGTGATATAACATTGTGTACTAAATGTTTTCCCTTATATCATAGTAAATAGTATTGTAAAATTTTTATTAAAAAATTAAAAAAAATGTTTATTATTACACTGTTTAACGCCCAGCGATCTATTTATAGATCAGATTTTTTTTGCTAAACTACAAATAGAATAAAAAAAAGTTGTTTAGAAAATCTTTCTAAAATACCCAGAAGTATACGTACTGAAAATTTCAAGTCCAAATTTAATGACTTATGTTAATGTTATTTTTAGTACCCTAATGGGTACAATTCAAGGCCAATTAAGTCTTTAATATGCACTAATTCTTAACACCCTAAAAAATAATAATTTTAATATCTTGTTGGATAGCTTCCTGTTAAATCCATCCCCGTGCGCAATCTATCTCTTAAAACTGCATCCCCTAAAAGTCGCAACCTCGCCGGAATGTTATCATTTGAACCCTATTCAGTAAGAGTATGTTACAACAACCAGAATGGACAACAGATTTCTTAAAATACTTCGGGAACTCCCAAAAATAGATTATTTGATTTAATATGATTTTTTGGGTCCTATTTGCTAAAACTCTTTTCAAACTTTACTTCAGCGAAAATTATTTTTCAGAATGCAATTTCCATAGCTTAAACGTATGAAATTAATATGTACGTTTTTTTTCCGCACACCATTTATGTAAAGTAATTAAAACTATTATCATGGACAGAACATCTCTTAAAATACGCTATCCTAGGGAATAGTAATTGGTATTAATGATATTATTCGCGTCTTATTGGCTACAGTTTTGATGAAATCTCCATCACGAGAAACTCGTGCTATAATATGAACTATCCTCTATAATTGTTTTTCGATTCCTCTTGGCAAACTTTTATTAAAACATCTCTTACAGGCGTTTTATTCCTTAAAAACATTTATAAACCGTAAAAGTAACGCTTCGTATGTATATTATTTTTCGCACCTATTCAGTACAAATATATATAAACATGTAGGGTGTGATGGCAGCTCAGTTGGTAGAGGGCTCGCTTTCTGAGTAAAGCGCAGATTCTGGCTTAGGTTCGAAACCTAAGCATTACTATGCAGATTTATACAAATCTTGTCTGCAACCTACCACACACAATTTCCTAATTGGTCTTGCAACCGTGGGATCTACATGCTAAAAACCTACCCTGGAATATCTGTCGTTCGGATTCGACGATAAACTGTAGGTCCCCCGTGTTTCAATCTTAGTGCAGAGGAGCAACACGCGGCAGAGAAGAGGCTGATGCCCAGCAGTGGGACGAAAATGTTGTCAATGAAAAAAAAGTAAATACCACTATCATAGTACTCAAAGTGCTTTTAGTTCCATTGCTGAGCACCGACCTCTTCTCAACCACGTATATCTCCCCAGCACTAAGGTTAAAACAGGGAGGGCCTACTGTTTAACGTGGCATCCAAGCCATAGAAATTCTATAGTAGGTTTTTAGCATTACACTCCCACGGTTGGTAACCGTATTGAAAAAATGTGTGTGGTGCGTTTGCCGCACTAGATTTTTATACTTTGCGTGGTAATGCTGGGGAATCGAAGTCAAGCTACAATAGACGGATTGGCTTTGGCCAAGAAAGCGCGCGCTCTGTCAGCTGAGCTACTACCACACTCAAATGCACTGTCAACCCTTTAAAAATCAATAATATGTATTAATGTTATTATTTATTATTCCTATTTGGTACGCTTCCGTTTATGCCTTGAATTACACTCTCTAATAAGTTTATATAACATTGTCCTGAACAATTTATTTATTAACATGCTGTTGCCTTCGTACAACAAGTAAACATTTTTATTACTCCTAATGTAATTTTTCGCCTTCCATCTAGGAAACATATATCTTAAAATCACTCTCATGGGCAATTGCTGCCGTACAGTCGCACTGTCAAGTCATTATATTGCTTATTCGTATAGTTATTTTCCGCACCCTATTCGGTACAATTCTGTAAATAAAATACCTCAAGAAGAGGTAGGGCGTGCTACACCAATTCATCTAAATTTACTACATTTGTACATTTGATGAAAACCTTATACTTAGGCAAACATATCTGTAGGACGAAAAGGAAAACAAACTTATGAATTAACAACAGTTCGCGTATAACCACAACTTGTCACGACATAAAGTATGAAACTATTAACACGAATTTGAAGTTTGCCCCATTGAATTTGTCATATTTAACACTTAATATGCTGCCTTAGTCATAGTAAACTAACATAATTAATTTTGGAGGTAACAGAGCTCCTATATCGCCCACATTACCTTTAATTTGATCTCTGTAATGATTTGAATCTGCCAATGTTGTTGGTTAATTATAGCAAGATTGCAATAATGTGCAAAATCTGAACCGAATACTTAATACATTTCCGCCATGCTTATGCAAACAAAAATAAGAAACAGCATTTAACTAACTCAATAGCACTCGTATATACAGTTTTAAAGCATTTGCTTGATTTTATCCATTTCCGAATGCGATAACTTCTCCCAGAAAGTTTGCGGAATATCTGTATAAACTTTTTTATCATTTCCATCAGAATTAACTGTTGTGTTTTGTGAGGGATTTAACGAAAGACATGTATTATTCAAAATAACACCACGGGAAGAGAATAATGAATGTATTATTATGTCAGTAACACACTCCCATCGTAAATCCTCATATCCTTAAATATATCATAAAATACATAACCCCATTGACCGGACGATTTTTCAAAAAATATTACTGTAACGTGATAGAGCATACGAAATTAACCTCGAACGCGTAAAAATATGCCGACCAAAACATGGTAATTTTCGAAAAATGGAGGGCTTATATGATCAATGGTGATTTTTCATGGCTGTAAATACAAACGAGAATCGTTAGGGCTTATGATAAAACTAAAACAATTTGTTACTCAAATCCTGGAAATCTGTCTCTCTACAATGTGTAAATAAATTTTGGTTTCGCAAAGAAATTCTTGCAAACTGTGTCGCGGCGGCGTTCGAATTATTCTCTTCTTTGTATCGTCCTCGCGGTTTTAAGAAGCAAAACATATCCCATAAAGGCGAAAAATCCTTTTTGAGGAATTTTATTTCCTTGTTCACTGAACCATTAGTTGTCGCTCACCCGTACACTGTACTGCTGCTAAACCGAGTTCCGCTTTGCTTATGGGTAAGAAAATATACGAAAACGAAATCGTACACAAAAGCAGCTCTCGTTTGGGAAGTGCATGAACATACAGAGCAAGGGAAAGCAAGGAAATAGATTTTTCATTTAAGGAAAAATTTCCTTCAGAAGTTGTTCATGCAGTTCTCGTTTTCCATTCAACCGCTTTTAGGTAATAAAGTCTCCAGACCTTATTTTTCAACTTTCTAATCATAGTATTCTTATCTAGATGATAGAGTAAAAAATTCTTAATAAAAATGGGTCTACATAATTATCCTATAGTAAAAAACATGTTTTAAAAGAGAGATATCACTAATTACAACTTCTTGTAATATTGACCTGTCTTGTAATTTACGACGTACAGCTTCCACAACTTACATAATCATATTGTTCTTAGTAATCATATTTGATCAGGTATTTTTATGCTGCAAGTAGCAATAATTCACTTTAGTTCTTTCACATTAATATTTAAACAACTTTGGGTTTACGTAACAAATATAGATATTATTATACAGGATCCTTCACTGGAAACTACGAACCTGCCAGTCCAAAAATAGTCAACCCAAAATACATATCACAAGGTACTGTGGTATCTAAATCTGCATTGACTGTGTTATGAATCAGAATATAACAAACCAGGAAGTACATTTGTCGTTCGTTGATCTTGAAGAGGCGCACGATAACGTTACATTAATGACATTATGGAGTCAAGTATAAATATTAAACTTACTAAGGCCCTGAAGAACTTACATTCCAATCTAGAATTAAAGATATCAGAAGAAATATCAATCTCTAAGGAATTGAGGTAGGGATGTTGCATCTCGCCAAAGCTTTCTAAAATATACATACTGAAAGCTGTAGGAATACGGAAGAGTAAATGTAGAGGAATAGGAAGCAATATCGGACACTCATGTATATACACAGCTCAGTTCGCCGACGACCAAGTGGTGATGGTTCAGGACAGAGAAGACCTTGAGTATATGACTTGAAAATTGAAAGAAAGATACACAAACTATGGTCTCACCAGGACCACAGGAAAAACAAAATACTTTTGTGTCGGAAAGGATGTAATAATCCAAACTGGAATTTAGAAGATGGTATGGAAATTAAGACGCCAGATAAAAATAAATAGTTAAGAGTTGTATTTTACAAGACGTGAAAGTACCATCCAAAGATTAAAGAGAATGATAATTAGTAAGAAAGCGATAGGCTTCCTAAATGAGATACTATGGAGGAAAAACGTTCGTAAAAGAAGAAAATATAATAGATTATTTTTTTCGTATAATTTTCAACCAATTAGAACGATCAATTTAGTTAAGTTACCTTGTATAATTTCGATAATACCTGATTATACATAGAGTAGCTCTACCAATCGAAAATTTTACAATAATTTAATTTCCATAGTAACCACATCGACATCAATATACAACAATACACAAACTAACAGGACCGTCAAATTTTGACGTTATCTACTAACTCAGTTAAAAAAAACGTAGTATATAATAATTGTAATTTCCATTGTACCAATTTGTATTTAAGTTAATAAATTGTTTATATTTACTTAATTTACTCAATAAATAATCGTATCAATACAATACGTACTTCAAAATAAATACGGTTATACATCTCAAACTTCCTGCATAATTACAAATCGTGTCAGTTTGACAGAATAATCCTCCCGCTTCGCGGTCGGATTATTTAAAGTTTAAACTGTCAAACTGACACTCTTTGTAATTATGCAACAAGTTATCGATGCATAACCTGATTATTTTGAAGTACTTATAGTATTACTACTGATTATATAACACGGTAGTAAAGAGTGTTATGATTTATGGAATAGAAACATGTCGCATATGAGCAAAGTAAACAAGAAGAAAGTATTGGCGACAGAAATTGTTACCCTGAGAAGAGCTTCAAGAATATATAGAAGAGACAGAATCAGGAATGAGGATATTAGACAAAGAAGTGGGTTACAAGAAACAATGATAACTGAGATACACCAGCGACAACTGGTATGGTATGGAAACGTTCAACAAACGACCGATGGGAGATTTACAAAATAGGAAATGAAATGGATATCAGTGGCACGATGGAAAAGAGGAAGACCCCGAGAAACTGGGGAGAAGGAATAAGAAAAGCAGTTAGTGCAAGTAATTTACAAAAAGGGTCATGGACTAACAAGAGATAATGGAAATTGGGCATCGGAAGGCGTACTTAAACGCTATAACCGAAATTATATTATATATTATGAATCAGAAATGCTTGACAGTTTACATATTTAAGTAAAGCTCACTATACTCAAAACACAGTTTGAATACTATTATATTTGAAATACTTAAACTTAGATATTGATAAATAAGTTTTTGCGGTGTTCGTTCGCACTCACTTTATTGAAAAGATCAGTAGAATAAATGATATTAGATAATAATACCAAACACCGTCATTAAAAACTTTGAAATGGCAGGGTCTCGTGCTGTTCACTTTGGGTTATCTATTTTTCGAATGACAGGCTCGTATTCTCTCGTCAATTGTCCAGTATTAAGCTTTGCGTGGAAAATTTTCATTTGTTTTCATAATCGTGATCCTCGTTTCTAGCGCTCGGGCAGTGTCGAGGCGGTGTGTGGCAAAGCTAAGCTAGTTTGTGCTATGTACAACAGGGCCCGACTCTGCGGATTACCGTGTTGGTGTCAAACGGTACTTGACGTGTCTGATGTATGGATGTTTTTGTTTATGGTCTTGTTAGTCCTCCAATGCGATTATAATACGAGGAGTCCTATTAATTTGATCCCCAATGGCAAATCGAGACCGAGACCCAGCACCGACCACCTAGGGAGATAGAAAAATTTCCGACCCCTGCAGTGTTTCGAACTGCTTTGAACTATTACATCCAAAGTCTGGCTGTCTTACCACTGAGCCACCCCAGCCTGTTATATAGAAAATGTGAACCTAAAAAATTTAATTTCTAAATACCGAAACGGTTTATGTATGAAAGAGAAATAGACAGTCAAATCGACTCAATATAGATCGATTTCTGCTAAAACTGAATGAAAATATGAAGTACCTATGACTTGCACCAATAAAAATGAAGCAAATACTATATTAAAACCTAGAAAGACAGCATCAACAGTAGAAGATTTACACTGAATTAAAAAAGACCAATAGAAGAAACGAGTATATATTATTCAACAAGTAAAAGAACACAAGAAAGGTAAAAGGAAACACATTGAAGTAATAATGCTAAATCAATGAAAATAAGCAGCATTCCAAAAAAAAGGACTATAACTTATTGAGAGAAAGATCCTCAAAAAGGTAACAACTTGTCTAACTTAGTGAAAATACAAATACATTCAGAAAGGACAGAAGAGCAACAGGCATGCAGAAATTAACTCTAGAGAAAAATAGATTCTGAATTTAGCCAGCGGCAGTAAAACTGACAACAGAGTGACTTGTGGAAGTGTATAAACTGAAATAATTAAACGAACTACAATAGAATAGAATTTGATAGGCACAAACACCAATAAGCTTCTAAAGTTAGTTCCACAAGCAGGAAGGTAACAGATATGGTAGTCTTAATAAGTGAGTCTAAATAATAGACGTACAGAATGAAAGAGAGAACAAGAGACATATAAGTATATCAAACCTAATATATAGCAAACAGAAAATGATAAAAAACAACGAATGAAAGATAGAAGGAGATACATCTGGAGGGGGAAATGTTTTGAAGAAAATCAGGCAATGGAAGTGAAATGTAAGGAAGATAGTGATACGAAGAGACAGAGTAAAAGAGATACAGAGGGAATCGTAAAGAACGTATCTGAATTTTTTTAAGAAAATGAAGCAGTGAAAAGGAAGAAATTAGAAAGAGGAATATTGCATGAGAGCGGAAACAGACGAAGCAAGAGCAAAATCAAGAAAATAGATTGAGAGAGATAAAGACCGGTTGCATAGCGGAGAGCTGCGGACGCCGGTCAAACGGTATTCGTAGTCAAGCACAATTCGCGCGGTCAGTACTTGGATGGGTTGACCAATATAGTGGCATATGCAGCCGGTCGTGCTTCGGAGGGTACGTAAAACCGTCGGTCCCGGTTGTCATACGAACATATTTGACAATTGTTAACCTTGTAGTGGAACTTCTCTTCTCTGTTCGACGGGTTAGGCTAGCCTCCTGCCCGGCATACGTGCAAAGAGGGCTCACAGAACCTACTGCATTGTAGGTAAATAACAGGCCATTGGCCTATACAAAGAAGAAGAAGAAGAGATAAAGAAAAACAGAATAAGGAAGAGGCGTAAATATAGCGACAATATCTAGGAAATTTTAAAGAAATTGGAGTAATAGAAATAAAAAGTTACCAAGAGGAAAAATAGGGAAAGGAGAAGAAGGGATAAAAGAAAGAAAGACAAGCGAAAAAGATACAGATATATTAATGAATTCATATAAATTAGCATATTTTGAACAAAGAAAATAATAATTCACAAACGCAAACACCGTTTGATAGAAGAGGCAGAGGCAAAAAAGGAACTCGAAAAAGGCGAAGAGAAATTAACCATTTAACGAACATTTATTGAATTTAAGAATAACCGCGCGTTTCCATGTAACAAAGTCGTTTCAACGAAAATAAATGTTATAATACTTTAACGAGAAAAACATGAAAGAAGTAAGAAAACTCCTTTGATATCAAACTGTAGTGTATTAATAGTGGGCGGAAGTATCGCCATACTAGTATCGCGATAGTTTTTGAGTATTGATTATTGCATCGCGATACATTTGCAAAAAAGTATCGACTATCGGTATTGCGGTACTTTTTTTAATTACCAAGTATCGCGGATTTATGATCTTTGACGATTCAATTTTGCTGAAACCGTAGAAAATCAAAATAAATAGTTCATTCCAGGTTTTAAACCTGTAAACCCTTTTAGATACTAGGTAGGAATGTAAATATTGAGTAAAACAGACAAACCTGAAGCTGCATGTTAAGCTGTTTATCATTTTCACGTTAAGAGGACTAGCAATAACAATACTGATTATTTTATCTTATTACCAATCTTCTTGAAATATTGAAATAATTTAATTTTAACAAATGTCTTCTAAACACGCCGTTATGGAAAGTTTGTTTAACTTTGGACATGAACCACCCCAAAATACAGAATGTAATCTTCAGTTCCCCAACAGAAAAGTATCGCCACAGGTATAGCGATACCTTTTCAAGTATCGTATATCGTTATCGCAATATTTTCTGAAAACAGAACCGAATATCGGTATCGCGATACTTTTTTGATGAAGCAGCGGTATCGCTGTCGCGACACAAAATATCGTTCCAACTATTGTGTATCAAATAACTTCATTAAGCACGAATGTGTAAATACAGAGCTTTTCTCTGATGTACCAAGCGTTTCCAATAAATTTGTCTATATGAGTATCTCGCTTATTGTTTGGTGACCGAATACAAAGATGGTCCAATGATACTTCACTGCGGTAGTTAGACGCGTAATAGCTTATGGCACCCTGGTGTGGCGGCCTAAAGTTAAGCCAAAAACAAGTATCACAAAACTAACCAGGATACAGAGACTGGATTGTTTGTGTATACGTGGAATCATTAACAGCACTCCAACTACATCTATGGAAGCCCTTCTGAGACTAATACCTGTAGATATATTTATATATATATATATATATATATATATACATATATACATACACATATAAAAGGGGAAGCCTGGATTGGAACACATAGAATGAAATCCACCGACAACTGGCACATCAACCAGGACCAATGTGGACACAAACGAATACAGGAAGTAGTAGAAGGTAACCCCATCCTTCAAATGGGGAGCGACTATATCCTTCCAAAATATTCCTTTAACAAACCTTTCCCTGTGAGATATAATCGCAATGAATGGGCCCAAGGAACCCCACCTCAGCTGTCAAGGGGGCTAGCCTGGTACACAGACGGCTCCCGCCCATCAGACGGCACAGGGGCCGGAATGTATGGTCAAAGACCAAAGACCAGTGTACCCCTGAAAAATAACGCCACAGTCTTTCAAGCTGAAATCTTTGCAATAATGCAATGTATCCAGAAAAATGCAAAACGCGGGTATACCCAACAACGAATAAGGATCTTATCTGATAGCCAAGCAACTTTAAAAGAACTTGAATCACCTCCCATTAATGCCAAGTTAATGAGGGAATGTCTAGACCTCCTGACATCTTTGTGTGAGAAGAACGTAGTTCAGCTCATATGGGTACAAGGGCACACAGGGGTAGAGGGAAACGAAAAAGCATATTCCCTCGCGAAAACCGGTGCATCCACCCCGTTTATAGGGCCAGAACCTGTATTCGGTATCCCCAAACAAACCATCCAAACAGCAGTAAAAATGTGGACCATTATACACACATTTCACTCGAGAAGGCAGTACACGGATAAAAACTGGGAAAGGAAATAATTGGAAGGCCTTTTCGCAAACTAACAACTGACGTCCTCCATCTAAGACGAATTCAGATTAGATGGTTGGTAGGACTTATAACAGGACACTGCCACCTGCGGAAACATCTTTACAAAATCGGTGTATACACAGGAGACACACTCTGTAGACTATGTGAAGAATAGGAGAAATCAGCCTCACACATAATCTTCGACTGTCCAGCATTTTACCGCAACAAACAGCAACTACTGGGAGGGGGGACACTTCGTGAAACAACCTTCACACATGAAAACCTAGTAAAAAATATCCTGCAACTCGTCGAGGGCACAGATTTGCTTTGAAAGGATTGGGGGGCGCACAAAAGACCATAGAGTCGAAGTGCAAACAGGGCTAAACTAACCCACTTCAAAACCCTGCTATTAATCAATCAATCAATCAATCTCGCTTATTACAGTAGCTAGAAAAAGAGTTGTATTTACCAATTTTTTCCATTGAAAGCTGTGGTCAAACAACAAAACATTTCGTTTGCAAAACCTTCTGCTTCTGTCTTGTTGAAAATTGAACATTATTTGGGAAAGTTTTAATTAACATTTCAATGACTCGCTCATAACGTTCACTACAAACACAAGAAACTTGGTACTCTTATTGGAGTAGAGACAATTTTCCAGAATCAACCTTATGCGAGATGATAATATTTCTTTCCAATCTTATGAAGTTGCCATAAGGAATATATAGGCATACCGGGTAATTCACTGGAGAATACATGGTAACATTAAAAAAAGAGGCTACCCAAAATACATATGTGAAGGTACGGCAACTTCTAAATCTTTATTGGCGGTATAATGAATCAGATAATAATATAACAATAAATGCTGCAAACCTACAACCAGTGATAAATAAAATTACGCCCTTATTTATTAATCAACCGTGCGTGTTCTAAAAGCATTGTTGTAATAATAAGTATAGCATTACGTTTACTAGTCGCAGTCTTATGTTTGAGCTAACAATGAACAATCAGCTTTTGAAATGGGGCATTTCTGTTGTCTGTGCAACGTTTATTCAAAACCCTTTTCCCTTTTCTGTTATGAAGCTAATTCTATACAAAATTGCTTTTGGCTTGTAAACACCCTTCAAGTTAAGGCAAACTTAAAGTTACCGGCTATTGTTGTGAAAATTTCCGAATTTTTAGAATTTCAAACCAATGCTTATGTCGGTAACTGAACTATATGCAAAATCATTATAATCTTTCACAATAAATTTTGTGTGCCTATCGCACCAATAATATTTACAACTATAGCTTTTAAAAGATTGCTCATAGGGAAAAACTCCAAGTTATCGCTAGAAAATAAAGCGCTAGTGTACAAGACAGTTTTGGTCCCAGTGTGGGCGTACGGCATACATCTATGGGGAAGTGCAAAAACATCCAATATTGAAATCCTACAAAGATTTCAAAGCAAAACTCTTCGTGCAATGACCAACGCTGAATGGTTCATTAGCAATAAAACACTCCATGAGGATCTAAAAATTCCATGGATCAGTGAAGAAATCAAAAGACGTACAACCTCCTATGTCAAACGAATACATAATCACCCCAATGTGTTAGTGCTCAACTTACTAGACAATGCCAATACCACTCGTAGATTAAAAAGACTTAAAACGTTAGACCTTACTGAATAATAATTGTTATTTTAGTATATCAGGGAATCGCCAGTGGGCGTCACTCCCTCCTCATGTCAATGTAATTTAGTTTAGTATTAAGTATTACATCACATTTGCTTGTTAGCCATAGGGCTAGTTGTAAATTAAGCATATTATTATAATAAAAAAAAACAATAAATTTTGTGTGCCTATCGCACCAATAATATTTACAACTATAGCTTTTAAAAGATTGCTTCTAAATTAACACGTATTGAAATTTTACAATATAGGGAATAGAAATGTCCAAAAAACCGATACAGCTCATCAACGTTGTCACGAGGTTACATGGTTATTAAATAGCATTGGTTATGCAACACACCATACACGGAGAGCGAAAATTATTATGGTTTATTTTCTTGCAATATGTACGAGGGGTATTTTTTAAATAAGGTCCGTTTGTGAATGACAATGAGAATGACGCGCGATCGCCGCAGTGCGTTTGCGCGTCTATTCGCAGCATGTTTGTGAGCGTTTAGACGCCGTATCGTCTGTCTGTGTGCTGAGCTGTAGAAGTTTATATTGTTTAAGAAAATCGACTCGTCCGCCGACTGTGCGATACGATCTGTAATTCGATTCTTGAGTGCAAGAAACTTGACAACAGCGGAAATTCACCGTCAGATTTGTGAAGTTTACGGTGATAATACTATGAGTGACAGTAAAGTTCAATGAGAATGAGAATGTTCAAGGACGGGCGGGTTAATGTGTACGATGAGCCACGCCCTGGCTAACCTTCTCTTCCCTTCCTAACCTTCTAGAAGACCGACGATTCATGATTTCAAAGTTATCAATTGAATTTCTACAGGTTTCGAGGTCAGTTTTGTACACCATTGTTTCGGAGAAACTGAATTATCAAAAATTGTGTTCACGGTGGATTCCAAGACTGCTTTCTGACGATCACAAAACAAAAAGGTTGGCCTGTGCTTTATCGTTTTTGACTCGATACAATCAGGAAGGAGATGAATTGTTGGACCACATCGTTACAGGAGATGAGACTTGGGTGTCTCACATGACTCCTGGGTTCAAGAAACAGTCAATGGAATGGCGACACACATCGTCGCCAACCAGAGTGAACGCCAAACAGACAATTTCAGCATGAAAGATCATGGCAACTGTCTTTTGGGACAGGAAAGGGATTTTGTTAGTGGATTTTATGCCGAAAGGCACAACAATCAATTCTGATACGTATTGTGTGACCTTGAGAAAACTGCGGCGTGTCATACAAACGAAGCGGCGTGTCATACAAACGAAGCGGCGTGGCCTACTGTCTTCCGATGTGATGTTGCTCCATGACAATGCAAGGCCACATGTTTCTGCACAAACATAAGGTCTAATTAGGTCTGTTGGATAGGAACAACTGGATCATTCACCTTACAGTCCAGACCTTGCACCTAGTGATTTTCACTTGTTTCGGTACTTACAGGAGTTCCCTGGTGGTCAACGGTTCAATGACGACGAAGAAGTGAAAATTGCAGTCATAGATTGGGATTCTTCGGAATTCAAAAACTTGTTGAGCGGTATGACAAATGTTTGAACAAAAGTAGAAATTATGTAGAAAAGTGGATAAAAGAATGTATAATATTGAAAATAGTATATTATATACCTAGGTTGAGAAGTGAGCTATTATTTACCGAGAAATTTTATATCCTGAGGCGCGTAGCGCCGAAGGATATAATTTTCGAGGTAAATAATTGCCTTCTCAACCGCAGTATATATAGTATTTTTTTTACTACTAATAGCCGAACTAACACCAAAAGATCTTATTTTTATTTTAAAATTAGCCATTTCCCCTATTATTCAAACATATCGAAATATTAAGTAGCCTGGGGCTCGGTTATCAAGGCAACGAATAAAACTATTGAAACTGATGGGTTCCAATGAACGTCATTATTCTAAAATAATTGGAAGGTTTTAAGTAAAAGTATTACAATAAAATATTAAAATATGGCTGAGAAT
>JABXWE010008386.1:0-56940 GCA_014611495.1 Limonius californicus | reverse complement strand
CTTTTTTAGTTGGGGTAGGTGGGGCCTAGGGGGTTGATGGGGCTGAGTTCTCTTTTATGTCATTTTAGTTCCCCCTTCCTATCCTACAAACGGTTTTGAGCATTTTTTGATATCATCTTTTGTTTGTGATATATAGCCCATTGTAAGTTTTTAAATTGTCACACTGTATATATACAGTGATTCCCAAAAGTAACGAATAAATTCTATAAAATCGTTGAGAACAATATTTCATAAAAATGCTCGGACACGTCGATTTTTATTTTTACATTGTCATTTAGAGATGTAATTTTCAACCCCCCACCCCTCAACCCCTAAGCCCCAGCAACTCCAACTTTAAAATTTCAAATAGCAAAGTACCCCTTATACCTCATCTGATATCTTTCTTTATGCTGAAGACAACAAAAAAAAGTTTTTCAAAATCGGTTGATAAATAACGGCGATATTTACCAAAATGTATTCAAATGAAAGTGCCAATATTCGAGCAGGCGTTGATACGGTTCTAGCAATGTGTGGTAAAAACAATTGAAGTTTATGTTCTCAGTACGTCCTGTAAACATTGCGATGGGTTTTTTTCATAAAAAAAATTTTTTTCGTCCAAATTTAAAAATACTACATAAACACATTAAAACGTACTGAGTACGACAAACTTCAATTGCTTTTACCACTCATTGCTAGATCCATATCAACGCCTGCTCGAATATTGGCACTTTCATTTGAATACATTTCGGTAAATATCTCCGTTATTTAACAACCGATTTTGAAAAACTTTTTTTGTTGTATTCAGCATAAAGAAAGGTATCAGATGACTGATGAGGTATCATAAGGGGTACTTTGCTATCTGAAATTTTAAAGTTGGAGTTGCTAGAGCTTAGGGGTTGAGGGGTGGGGGATTGAAAACTACATCTCTAAATGACAATTTAAAAATTAAAATCGACGTGTCCGAGTATTTTTATGAAATATTTTTCTCAACGATTTTATAGATTTTATCCGTTACTTTTGGGAAGCACTGTATGTAATTCGAATGTATTGTAAAGTAATAAATGGCAAGATAAAGCTTTTCGTCTCCAGTGTCACCTTTGTTTATGAAATCTCATCATTTTAAACATCCCGTTCGTGTCGGAACAAAGATTTTTAACGAATCGCGATGTATACAAAGTACTTCCTAAATCAAAAAGTTGAAATCCCAGAGCGTACAGTATTTGTCTGATGTTAGCGATGATTTACAACATCCAAACACGAGCTTTTTGCAGCAGCGGTTTGATTAACTTCAGCTGACCTAACAAAACGAACAAAGAGCCGAATGAACATTCTGTCGAACGAATATTCGACCGATTGCTGACCACTGGCAATTTAAATTCCTCCCGGACCAGTGAAAATTCGAATGTATATTGGATTGGATGAGTAAAACGAGAGACACGGCCATCTACAAATGGTTAAGGACCACTCAACTACTCGACCCCATTTGAATTTTATGCGAGGGTAAAGTCTAAAAAAGTCAATTTACTACATTTTATTTATTCTGCTATCTTACCGCATTAACGTTCTTTTTTATATTCGTAGTTTTGGCTCTTCTTTATGAGCTCTTTTGCATACGGTTGATGGTACTGTATATGGGTAATGAAAAGCTCGGGCTTCAAGACCGCATTCTCTTTAATATGACCATTTGTCTGCCCTGCTTAGTTTATGCCCTCAAGATTTTTGTATAATGTTCCTAGAATGCCATAATGTACATTTAGGCTTCTAATAAAACTTTAATTATTCGATTATTTAAATTTTATTGTTTTAAGGTTATGTTTGTTTGTAACGGTTACACCATGAAATAGCCGTATTCAATTTTCTCGAAGCAAAGGTAAAGGTAAATTGCAAATAAGACTAACGTTCTCATGAATCTATCGACCATTGCGACTCCCTCTTCGGTGAACCTGTGTCCCGCTAATGCAGTTCGTAGTGGCATTTCTGTTAGTGTTTCGTGTACGCTTGGAGCAGAAATACCGTCAACATTGCAATCATTACAAATACGGACTGCCCGGAATTGTCTTCAGGAAATTTGATCTCGACCATGCTGCAACAAAAAGCGCAATTTGCTTACAGTCGGATTCGGTGCTTTACCTTTATTTTAATTTAGAAGTTTTAGTTCTATTGGACTTACAATACTGTTGTACTCTCTCTTCAGTAATTGTATTTGTTTGGAATGAAGTATTTTTAGATGTTTTAAGATTAGAACTGAAAATTTTGACGTTAATATGAATGACTTTTAAAACATAAAAATCGCTATTAGCCTGCTATAAATGCTCGTATGAATAACATTTTTATGCCTGCTAATTTGTTGCCTTGCAAAAACCAAAAGTTAAAAGAAATTAAAATAAATTAGTTAGCTGTAATAACGACTGTAAATGCGTCACTACCATCGTCCATTTTAGAACTAGAAACTGCAGACCATTACCGTTAAGAAAAGTTGAAAAATAGACAGCGAATGTACTGTTGCTAATGTAAGAAAAGTGTGCTAAAAAGGGACTTTAGTTCGGCTAGCATAAAAGTGGATGAAACTACGCAAAAACAGACCATGCAGCTGAAAATTGTGTTACTTGTGCAACGTGTTCCGGTGCTGAACTGGTCACTAATACGCTAAAAACGGACGCTCGTTTTAGTTCTTTAGGATACCTCCAGCTGCTTATTGGAAGAAACTCTCTTTAAACTGAATTTAATGTGCATTATAACATGTGCTCGTTGGCTATTCTTTTTCTGCGGAGACTGTGAAAATTTGTTTTCAACTTTTCCCTAATCTGCGCTTATGAGTAGAAATAATATTATTTTTCCCAGCCCGCATTGTTTGCAGCATTTCTACCCGGTTCGTTTAATTATTCCATCCGAGAATTCTAAGATTAAAAATTCAATTAATTTTTATCTCATAGCGCCATCGGTTAATTTTGTTAAATAAACACATGCGGAAGCTCATCCGCCATATTATTAATATTGCTAATTACCGCTCCTGCACAAAAAATGAAGTTTTTTTTTCACTGAATATAATGTAGGATTTCTTGCATGTAAATAAGTAATAGTTTAATCATGGTTGATAGGTGAAAAATAGCTTTGGGCTGATGTATAAACCCACATTCAATGGAGCTAAGTAGCTAGTAGGTGCAGTGAAAGTGAGAACTACGAAATTTGGGAGTAGAGCAAATTAGTTACACCAGTTCGCCTATATTTTATTAACCATTTACTGGGTGATCAATGGGTAGCATCTAGTTGATAGTATGCAATTATAGGTGTTTAATCAACAATGGCTAATTATAAATGCCCACTAGTGGGCGATGCCCAATTGAGAACGCCTAGATGTAACCGCCCAAATGACATTTCAAAGTTGAAAATGATCTGTAGATAGAACACCCAGTTAAGGGAATTTAGTTGACAGCAAATAGTCGATAGTTTTGAGTAAACACTCCCAATATAAATAATAAAAAGCACTCATATAACAATTCCTAGTTAACAGTGTGTTATCGGCCAAACGAGCTTTTTCGTCGACCCGCAACAGGATATGTGGAAAAGGCCTTCGGCTTAGCTCAGAGGAGTAGGGGTGGTTCACAGAAACCGCTTACGGGAGGGAAATCTTCCTAGTTATGTACAGGGTAGGTCAAGATGAACAAGCGCCACCTTCCAAATCACAACAGATTACCAGTTCTCGTGGAAGGCCGAGAAGCCGGCAGCTTACGGGAATCGAACTCACCTTTATTGTGCCTCCTCCTATATGTAAAGCTTGCAAAGTTCATGCACACAAAGATAAAAATACACAAAAATAAAAGGTGTGGTAAATTTCAAGACAAATATATTTCAAATTCTTTTAGATTACTGACATGATACAAAAAAAAATATAACGATTACATTGAAAATGGTAATATTTATGATTAATTAATACAAGATTTTGTTGGAATGTTCGAACTGAAAAAGGCCGTCAGTGGCTTGCGATATTTAATTTCTTAGAACAGTTCTACTCAGCCAGCGACATCGGAGTTTACAATTTAATACAATTTATGAATACACTTTGCAGTTAAACAAAAGAAGAAAGGGCAACTGGCGACTGCAGGTCGCTTTTCGTCGCATTTAAAAAAAAAGGTTCAGCATTGAAACTTGAAAATTAATCTCTGAAAAAGTTTTCACCACACAATTAGAATTTCTCCTACCTTAGTGTTGTTCTGTAGGGAGCAGAGAGAGGCACAACTGGGGTATCCCTAAGATCTTCGGGAAGCGGGAAAAATTCGCTGGTACGCGCCTGAAGATTGGATCGAATGGAGATAACGCTACGGCCAGGCCATTTTCGACGTCAAGAGAGAATGATGTCAAAATTTCCGCCGCTGTACGGAGGATCACTTAAAACGGACGGGTTTGATAGCTTCCATTCGACAGAAGTCGAGAAAACAATTTCACTGAATTGTTTTTGCAAAAAGCTGACACTCTGTTAATATTTTTAATCCGACACAAGTCGAAGATTCTTTTGCCTAACACAAAAAAACGAAACGATAACTCAATTAGCAGAAGAGCTGCGACACAACCCGGTATCAAGAACAAACACGTCACTTCACTCCCAAAGCCTAGCGTCCACTGACTTTCCCCTCGCCGCAAAACATTCACCCAAGCCTAATTTGTTCCAGAACAAATCTTACACATGCGGTTTCCGAGAAACATAACATTTCTAAGGCCATGCTGCTGACAAAAGGGGTTCTAAGAATTCTTTTTGGCCGGCGATAACAGACTAAATAAACATGTCAAACGTTCGATTAAGTTTCGAAAGTGGCCTCCCATAAATTTAATTTTTAAAAATAATGAAAACTGTAATCAACATAAGAACGGCAATTAAAATAGAATTTTCATTCCTGTGAAGCGGCAAAACTAAACGAGCATAACAAGTGGCTTAGGGAGCACCTTGTGTAGAATACCCGTTTGACAGATCTCAATGTCCAGCACCTAATTAACAAAGTTAGTTAACAATACTCGAACAATATTTCTGCGGTGACACCGCCCACTACGCAAATGTTGATAAAGCATATTTTAGGTTTAGATCATCCAACCAATAGCATTGGCAGTTATCGGTTATCAATGGCTAGAACTCTTGGTTGGTGGGCCACGATAACCATGCTTGGTACAAGTCCTTACCTGGCAATTCTCAACTGACATTATCCTTTTAAGAGGCCCCAGTTAACAACGTTCAGTTGTTAACGCTTAGTTACAAGTGCCCACTTCACAGGGCAAGTTTACAGCGCTCAGATTACAACACCTAATTGACACAGTGCAGTTTACAGAACTCAATTGACAAGCTTTGTATACAAGGCCTATTGAGAGGTGTCAACTGAGAAGGTTCAGTCTACGAACCCATTTGAGAGAAATCACTTGACCATTGCTGATCGGGTTAACTCTTTCCAGTTATCTAATTGAGTACATCCAATAGACTATCAACAAATGATAATTCCCTGGGACAGTGTTCCACTATTTAGTTATCAGCTCTTCTTCTTCTTCTTCTTCTTAATTTAGGATCAAATCCTGTTTTGTACCAGTGCCTCTGTTTATCCTTGGTTCTCCTGCGATGCCGACGTCCAGCTCTTCTTCCATCGTTTAGGCGGTCGTCCTCGTGGTCTTTTTGTTTTGGGTTGTTCTCTCATTGTTATGCTGGCCAGTCTGTCATCGTGCATTCTGTTTACATGTTCCTTCCACTGACGTCGTCTTGATCTTGAAAATCTCACGATGTCTTCGACTCCACAGTATCAGCGACGATGTAAATACAGTAAGTTAATCATTTTGCACTGACAGCACATCGGTGTAAGTATTTAGTAGACAATGTGCAATTGGTAATTCTCAATTGACAACACTCAGTTTCGGGCACTCAGTTGACTGCACCCAGTTAGATGTGTGCAAGTGAGTGTATAACAATACGGAGATGACATCCCAGTGGTAGAGCCCAGTTATAAATAATTGGCTTCTGATAGCCCCCGTTTCCTTTAATAATTTCTAATTGACAACGTTCAATTGAGAGCATCCAGTTGATTACAAACAGTTTGCAATGCCCCAAATGACAATTTTCAACGAATTTGCTCAATTAAAATGCTCGTTCGCAGTGTCGACTTACCAGTTCCAAAGTGATAATGAGCAGCTGGTGCCATATTGTTGACAGCAGTAATTTGAAAGCATCCAATTGATAACTGACAGTTGTTGAGCCCAAAGGACCCCCAACCTACTAGACCGTTTTGTTTTTTAATATACTAAGAATGTAATCCATTTTCGGCCTCGAAGGTTAATCTTCTTCTTCTTAGGGTGCTTTGTCTCTTACGAGACGTAGCGATCTTCTCTCCTATGCCTGTGTTGCGCGTTTAGAGTGCCACAGACATAGAGGACCTACAGCTTAACGTGGGCTCCGAACCACGGGAAGTGTAAACACTTCTACTCCAGAGAAGATTTACTAGGCAGAATACCTCGCTGGTTTGCCATTGCCTTGCGAGGGAGAACGGCCGTTAAAAATCCGATGTTCCGGTACTGGGAATTGAACCCAGGACCCTCAGCGTAGAAGTCTAACGCGCTAACCTCTAGCCTACGGCTTAATCTAAAGACCTGTTATTAATATTATTTCTTTTATTTTTGAAACAGCCTCCGTATTCTTTTAGCTTACAAGAATTCCATTTGATTCTATATTGCAAAAGTTGTATGCTTTATATTTTACTTCTGAAATTAAAAATAACGTTTCATTCAGCTATGGTACTAAGATCCTTTGCTTTTAATTGGTTACTTATCACAATTTCTTTTCAGTTAGCTTCCAAGCATTTTAGGAATGACAAATGTAAAATGGATAGTTGGTGGAATAGGGGCAACGGAGGGTTAAGTAGATTTTTGTGTTTCTAGCCCTAAATCTCCCTTACAAAAATCTCTTCTGCTAGTGACGACACAGCAATTCTGTGACCTTAGTTCTAGACGCCGTACCAATTCATCACTGACCCTCATCCCCCGTTTGAGCAAAGATCCGTATGGGTAGGATACGTACGTTAGCTCCCCTCCGACCACGTCAGACGGGTTCATAGTCATCCGTCTCTGACACCTACAACTACCCAATGAATTCACGCGGAAGGGGATCTAACCTTTCCCATGCTAGCTGTTTTCGGTGAAGTGCAATTATTTCTCAACATAATGTAATGGTCCTGCTCTTACTTTTCGCTCGAACTTCCAACAGTATATAGGTTGCGTTCCACTGGGGTTCTTTTTAGGGCTATTTTAGGTGCGATCGATACGGATGCATCACCGACACGATTATAATTAACGAATTTATGCGATGGTAATAATTTCCTGTTGTAATAAGAATAAGTAGTGCCTATTAATGCCTGCTTCTTCGCAAGTGCTTCATATATAGCGCACCCTCGTTTTAATTGCTGTAATTTACAATAAATCCCTTTAATGATGCATGAACGGCTCTAAAAACGGCATTCTACGACGTAGAGCTGCACTAAGTGCTTGATTATCAATTATACCCAAGCAGAGATTGCGTAATTGCTTGTCAGGTGATCCTCTGGGATGAAAGCAATCGATATAACATCGTCCTGTTTAGCCCCAACCCATCCATTTAATTAAACACAGTTCACCGTTCACCCCCTGCTCGGTACACACATCGCGTAGAACCGACAAACGCCCTAAGTCTACACAGTTTTGTGTTGGTTGAGGACGTTTAGAGCAAGCATAAAGGTGTGTCTTAGACGAAGATGTGTGCATATTTTATACGATGGTCATCAAACTCAATGACAAGACTTCGTTAAGGGAGATTGTCTAGGATTTTATAGGCCGTTATTTTTCTGCGATATGTTTCCATCTTTACAATTTTATTTTTGTTTCCTCGCGGAGCTTTCAATGTAAGCTTTTGATGTTGCGTGTTTCCCTTGAAAATACGATAGTGCCAATAAATGTTAAGGGATGTGCATTATAATGTAGAATAACAGCCGCTGATGGAGTTTTCCCTCGCGATCGATTTCCGGCGTTTGGGTGTTATGTGTAGTTTATTTCGGCTGCTTGCTTTCAATGTTTTCACTTATCCAAGTGCATCTACCCATATTTATTAGCTGGCGCGAACACTACTTTTGATTATATTTTAATGCTTCCTTCCTTGAGATGTACCTTCTATAAAAGCGTTGTTTTATTCGATTAATCCGGCTTGCTGAAGTATAATAATTTATCTCGGAGATGCTCGATAAAAGCAGAGTTTTGTTCTTTTGTAACTCATTACCAGTACAGATACATTTAATTAAAAACTTCGGAAGAGCGAATTGAATATTAATTAAAGCGGTTATTAAAACAGCGCTCCGCAAGGCTTTAGATCCTTGGGAAAAATCAGGATTTTGAATTTAATATTAATTACTGGCTTGGCGCACAGATTACCCCGCTAGCTTGATAGAATTTTTAGTACAATTTTTTTCTTCGAAATACAGTCAGTGTTTGCTTCTTACTGTTATAATGAATTAATTAAAAAAGCAACACCGTGTTGCTGAACTTTAAACTAAAGCTGTCACAGATTACTGGCTAACCGATTGTAAGCGGTAGCGAAACCATGGTTTTCAATTTGTCACAAATCGGTTAACCGCTTATTGCTTACCGGGGACCAGTAAATGAAAAGCGCAGTTTATGACGAATTTTGGTCAAAATCGGTTATAAAAATACTGTATTTAATCGAATGCCACCAGTTACAGAAAACTGAGTGTTTGGGCATATTCAGCAAATGTCGGGTATAGCCGATTATGTACCACAGTCGGTAAGAATAATAAAAATTGCCATATTATTTACAATTAAATATGATTAGGACGTAAAAGTATAATTAATAATCGGTCGTAACGCCAGGCTCATTAGAGTTAATTAGCTGTTTTAAAAAGTTAATCAGTGTCCCGGTTAATAATATAAACCGAAGATATACTTAACTTCAAAATGTTGGCGGAGCAAAAGTATTAAAAGCAACAACATCTTAAAATTAGTAAGATGTGCTACTTTTTTTAATGAGTTAAGCAGTGTCTAACTTCTACAGTTAAATCATTTTAGAAAAATAACACCCAACAACTGGTCATTACCAATAAACAGTCATAATCGATATTCGGTCACAACCGATAAACGGTCATAAGCGATAACAGATCATCATCATCATCACCAGTAACCGACGAAGCCCGGTTTCTCCGTATTGTTGGATGACCAGATGTTAGGCAAATTTTGAAAATTGATGACTTTATTTCAAATTTGTGTCGATGAGCAAATTTGTATTGGCATTTAATTTAAAATCGCTGCTAGGTCTGTCCAGAATAATTTACAACAACAATTTAGAAGCATCGTTTTGTAAACACGTCTAGTTTAGATATGTGAACGCACTAACAGTCTAGTTATCCATTAGTTTTGAAGTTATATTTGTTTCAAGAGATTACTGTTTATAATTAAAAGTTCAGTGAATTGTAAGGCAATCTTAAACATTACATCATTTTTCATGTTCTAGATTTGGTTTTGACTATCATTTTCATATATTTTTCCAGATTCAAACTAAATAAATAGGAGTAATTAACAAATCATGTAGAGCCAATATTATAATGTGTTGGTTAATTTTAAATTTGAGACTGTGCATTCTGCTATATTTACTTAAATTTTGCAGTGGACATACCTCTTGATCTTGAGAAACTCGAACGAACTTTACTTAAAATTAATAAATATCGTAATTTTTGAATTGATATATGCATTTCACTCGAAGAAGTTAATATCAAAAAGTCCAATTACAATTAGAATATCTACTAACTTAATAAGACACAGTATACATTTCGTTCCTGATTTTGTAGTTTCCACAATCAAATCTGATTGTGTATACCTTCTCCCAAGACGCTGCTATATTAATGTCGATAAATTTCGAGTTGACGACTTGAATTTGATTGTAAATATGGCCTAACGAGTTTTTCTTTTCGGATATCAAATAAAATCGTAATATTCATGCTCCAGCCCAAGGATCCTCGCCCTACATAGGAATCCTAGGTACATAAAATTTCCAGTTGTGGAGGGTCCGATCATTTGCATCGGTGATTGGCATTAGTAGAGAAAATATATAAATGTTAAATAAGTAATTAAAGAATAATAATAGCATAATGAAGCCACAGATATCTACAATGTCAATCGGTTGATTCGTTGTCTCAAATATTTTACCACAACCAGAATGTGATGACTTCCTGGGCAAACGCATTTATGAGTTAATAACTAAGTTGAAAAGTCCCCCTAAAAGTATTCCAATTACATGCTGCAATTAATTTAAATTTAACTTAAAAATTGCGTAATAAATTCCAATTAGTGTCAAATCTACGGTGGTTTTACTAAAACCACGATTATTAAAAATTTTAAAATAAAAGTCCATTCGCAATAATTTTGCTCCCAGTAGACATATAAATACAATTTTCCACCTTTTTTCTGTTATTCCTAAAGGACCACGCTGGCAGCCCAAATTGAGTTTGAAACATGAAAAAATTATTTTCTCTGCTGTTTTAAAACTTCGCTCTGTGAAAATATTTACCGAGCACTGTTGAAGAACTTCAGTTGTAAACTTGCGATATTGTTTGCTTGGTGTGGCGGCATTTTATCGTTGGTTGGTGACCAGCTTTTACAAAATTCAGACTTGAGTGCATGAGGATGTTGGCCGTATAGGGAAGTGTGTTAATTAGAGTTTCCGCAAATATTTACAGGGGCGGTGAATTTTAATCGAATAACTTTTTTCTGAGATTCCTGAAAATTAATTACGGCGGAAGTGGGCTCGTGCAGATACAGATTAGGGTTGTTGAACGTGGATCGTGTTTATATTTAAATAAGTTTTTTATGCATACTGGACCAGTCTGGAGAGTGGTTTAGTCGCTGATAAATGTCCATTAATTGAAGCTGAAGCTGAAAAGCCATTAAAACAGCGCACATCGCAAACCACAACATTAAATTAGATTAGATTGGTATAATAAATTACAGAAGCCATGATTCAAGGCACCGGAATAACCTAATCAGCTAACCACAAGGATGATTACACATTACACTTGATAAATACTCGGCCATTATAATCAGCGCACGGTGCCAGGACGAGTCTCGCAGGATCCGCTTCCTGCCATTCCTGCTACTGATTACTGTTATCGGCCGCCGGATTATCATCCTTTTGTTTCTGAAACCTTTCTGATGGTAATAGAAAGGGTAATGGAGGATTACATGAGTGTAGCTCGAGTACGTGCTTTTATTTTAGTATTAAGGTTATTAGGGATTATGGACTTTGAGATTGAATTACTTTTTGATGGGTTTTGTATTATGGGATTTACGAAATACATTTCTTTTTCTCGGATACATGAAATTGAGAAACTTTTACGTTGGGATTTTCTTTCTCCAATACTATCATCTCCAATGGAGATGCGAGTTGGTTATTTCGCGACCCCTTCAAAGTATAGCAACCATACGCTGTCAAACTCCGAATTTAGAAATGTTCTTCAGCTTTGATTCGACCTTTATTCTCAACTCTTGACACTCAAGAACAAGAATCATAAATATATATCTTTCTCTCTGTGGCGGGAGCATATGTACGTATCCTACACCCGTGACAATTTATTAGGAAGCACTAAATTTGGAATGTGTTTGAACCTGCGAGTATGAGATCTTGGGCCTCATTTGGTGTATATTACTAATAGAGTGGCGCAGGTGGTGAAATTAAGTTGTAGAAATGAGAATTACTATCCCTTACTAGCCCTTCCCATTTACCCAAATTTAGGAAAGATAAATTAATGCTCGGGGGGTGCGTAACCGCCCATTTGATTCATTTGATTCTCCGCATCCGCAGTAATAATACTCCCAACACATTAAATTAAATCTTACAACTTATTGCGTATGACGTCCATTGCAGACAAACATAATTTCCAATTTGTGAAGTTTTATGAGGCTCGCAAATGGGAACTGCAGTTAATATTAATAAGCGCTTTAATATATGTATGTATGAACTGCAATATGTCTCCAACTAAACACAGATCTTGAAACTATTGATTAAATTACCCAAACGCGCAGAGAAAATTCGGCCTTAGACTGGGCACGTTATACGTGTGGTTTGTGAAATATTCATGTGGAATCTTTTGGAAGGACGAATTTTAGATGAACCGCTTGATATGGGGTTGACATATTTCTGGTTCATTATATTTAGCTCGTAATTATTGTGGTACTAAAATTGTCAAGTTGGGTTGCCTTGAGATAAGCTTAATAATTGTGCAGCTCGGGGTAATTCATAAAGGATGACCACCAGTGGCGAGAAATTGTCAGGCCGGGGGAGAAGTTCGCAAATACTGTTGCTGATGGTTTACAGGGCCCTAGTTTGTATTTGGTTGATCACAGTAATGTGACACACTCATACACATTGGAATAATTTGCAATCATACGTTAGATGAAAAATATTAGCTATATTTTGGGTATTGTATTTGTCATTTACAGTTTCAACTTGAAACATTTTATTTTGAAAGGATAATCTAGTGGTTCTATAACCTTCAAGAGTTGCCATAAAATGGTTCATCACTGAGATAGCACAATGGAAGACATTACAGTACTCTGCTTCAAGGTCGTTATAGTTTGACCATGATACGTTGCAATTGGTATTATTATATCAACCCCGACGAAAGGACAATAATTCTAAATCTTAAAATGCAAAATTAAGCTGTTGTTGAATTCTACCCAATGGCTTTCTGGTCTCAATTTTTTATATTTTTGGTTGCTGTATAATTCAGTATCTAGTAGTAATGTAGTTAATTAGTTGGATTTGAGGTTATATTCCAATTGTAAACCAATTCGATACATTTATCTCAAGAAATAATTAAATAGAGACTGCCCATAAAACTGATGTACTGTACTAATAAGACAACGATTGGGACGAATCTTAGGATAGTCTGTTTGAAGGTCGTTTACCTTTTTGAAAATTAGACATTTATAAGAAGTTTGGCTATTCACTCATACGTATTACATGAAAATCAAATTATCTTCAAGTACTCAATTCCAAAATAATTCTTGAGGACATATTCTGAAATCAATTATTTGCTAACTACAATATATACTAAAATTTGAAATTAATTAATACGAATCTAATTGGAATATTATCCAAAGACACAAATGAAAGAAGATTGCCGCTGGCACATAACATTACCAAGATATGGTTGATTTTGGTGTACTAAAATAGGCTTAGGACTCTTTATTCTGTCTCGCGACAATATATTAGTTCAAGTCAATTTATATACGGAATAAATAGAACAAATGATTGTTTGGTCACACAGACGAAGAGTTGTAATCTTTTGAATGTTTTTTTTTTGTAAATATTCTGAAACAGGCTTAAGCCCTTTTATTATATTATGTAATACAGTACGTTAATCGAAATTTTTTTTAAGAAAAATTTTACTTGTGTTTTCTTCTCATGCAAACAATCAAAATATCCTCACGTTTATAATGAATGTATGCTGGAATAGGATTACGACCTTTTACTATGGCTCGTGACAATATTTTAATAAAATAAAGGCTACATCTGATATTCATCTTTTGACCACAATTAATTTAATACAGGAAAACTGGTAACATTTAACTTGAAGTTATGTTTTGAAATATCTTGTTCGCATTAAAATATTGTTTGTGTCCGTAATAATGCTTTTTAAGTATGCATAAATATTATAACATGTAAGAGCTGTTTCGCCAATGGACGGGAGATATTAAAACAATGAAAAAAGTTTTTATGCACGTATGTCCCAACAGCTTTAGTTTATTAGATATTTGATTTTGAACAAAAGTAACATTTTCTGTACTCCACTATCATTATAGGAAGCGCTCAAAATGACCATATCTGCTTGAATGTAGGCTTGTAGTTGCCGTCCCATAAAATGCCGTTTTGTTTCAAAAATTACCAGGTGTATGCCAACTTTTCTGGCAGCCTTATATGCGTTGTCAAAATATTTCCATATCAGCAATAGGTGTGGAATAAAGAATATATTTCAAGTGGTCCCACAGGTAGAAGTCCAATGGATTTATATCTGGGCATCGTGCCCATTGCGTTGATATCTCCTGCCCGCTGACCAAACAAGTTCCACATGTTATGGTACACACTGTATATTATCCTGAAGCATTAGTTTCTGTTTTACTAAATACTACTAACAAACACTAGTTTGAAATTTCTATTGCGTAAGTTCAACATTGATTCTACAAACCCGAGCGGGCAAGCTGGCTATTTTAACCCCACAACTTTTTCGGTGCTAACACAATGTAGTTTTGGTTCAGGCTTGAATTTCAGTTAACATTTGTTTGGGTCGAGAAGAAGAAAATTTAGATGTAGGGAAGACAGCTTCATGTTAGTTGATGGACAGGTCCATAATTTCGAACACACCCATAACCTTCTAGTTTATTAAATCATTTGTATGAACGACCCCATCTAGCGAGCGATTATTTGCTCCCTGCGAAGGCAGAGTGCAGAGTTTATTTTCGAGTTTATGTGCTAATAAAATATTGAAGATAAATCTGACGTATTGATAGACCCTTACATACACCATATATCGTGTCTCGTCCGTATTAGCGTCAAGTTATGTGCCTGTCTTTCGCATAACGTCCTAAATTATTGCAAAGAAAACGTCATTTATTATTAACCTATTTTCTGTTGAATTATTTGAAAGTGCCCTCTTAAGAGAGACAGTTTATTTTCTATATTTACCCTCGCGCTCACGATATTTGCTCTGTTGCGTGCTGGCTCTCTAACCACAGCGGCGGTGCGATGATACATGGGCCGCCATATTGATAACAAGTGGTACTTCCTCGCACCTCCGACTTCCGTTTCTTTATACCCGTTCACTGCAAGAATAGCCTCTATAAATTGATTGTGTGGACAGGAGGGGTTGATGTAATGTCCAAGCTCGCGCTGGAATAAATCAGCCGTACATGGCAGTCTTGGGAACACGCTGCACTGGAAGGAGTATTAACATTATTATTGTCTGTTGATTTGGGCCTTAATAAATACAAAGGATTAATTTTAGTTTTCAAAAATCCTTTCACCATTAATTAATATTTGAAAAACTGATGAGCCGATTCTTACTATCTTCCACAACCCTGAACTTAATGGAGTATTGGAAAGTTGGACCGTCATAGAAAAAATTAACGCTGCGTTTCGTTACCCCACAAAGCTTAATTTTTTGCAGCTTTTGAAAGGAAATTGCCATCACGCAAGATTTGAGCGGAGCTTTCGCTCTCGTCCGCTTTTCTTTTCTAGCTGCAACCATAAATATGTTAAGAACTCTGCCATTTTATCTTCTTGCATTTTCGAGCCAAAGGGAGCCTATCAGTGGGTAGTTAATATTTAAATTGCCTTCCCGAATTCGTTAAAATTAAGTCTGGCTGTAAAATGTGGGTGGTTAAAGCCACGCTTATTGGTTAACAGCGGTACGTTGAGTTAACGGCGTGTTCCGAGCTTTGATGGCTCCTGCAGGACTCGTGCAGAAGCGTCCTATTCGTAAACTGCTCTATAAAACCAATTGTACCAGTGATAATATTGGTAGCATTGCCGGGGGTTCTTTATAGCTTTCCAAAATTTACAGTTGGATATTTTTCAAGCGGTGCGTGAATTCGGAATGGGTTACAGGTCCGAGTCGTATTGTAAATGCGTGAGATTCGGTTAGTTAGGGAAATTGGAAAAATTTTAAGAATGTATATGCAAAGCCATGTTTCTGGTTCTATATATGAGAAAATGTTAGTCATTATGTAAATCCCTGTCTGGTGCCATTGATCCCTCTGCTTAAAATAACATTTCGTGACCAAACTGTAGAAAGTAAGAACAAGCTGATAAATTTACTGACGCTACAGTTTGCGTGGAGAAATCACACAGTATCATAAAATGTCATATTCAATTGAATTGGTGGCAATCTTAGACGTTTCTCTTGTTACTAGGTATGTAACTTGATACAAGATGTTGCCAAATTCCTTCCAACCTTTTGCATTCATTTCTAACAAATACTTACAACAAAAGTGAACTTTTGACAGTCTTCGCTATCGTGAGGCAACCGTGGTTACCATGAAGTCCGGAAATATAGCAATATATGGTATCATAGTGACATTGGACCGCGAGAAATGGAAAGCAGGTGCGAGTTATTAATTGGCTTACCTTTGCTTGTTCAGTTCGGCATCAAAATGGTTGTGGAACACATTTTTGTACAGAATCACCTTCGAAATTGTTATAACCCTGCAGATATAATGTAAGCACAAGCACATTAAACTTTGCCGCTTCACATCCCCCATCATTATAGACAACGAAAGCCTATAACGAGCAGGAAAATTGCTCCCTGAACATTTGCAAATGGTAGACACCTTTACCGGTATTATATTAATATGATAGTGGCATCGTAGGCGGCAATATGACTACTATTATCTTTCATGGTGGGATTATTTGTGTGATTTTCAGTTTACTATACAGATAATTCGCAAACTATTGAATGTATTTTATCACTAATTAATTTAGAGTGACAATAAAGGTATATCGATTTCATCTACGTATATGGAATTTATTTAGAAGACTATAATAATTTTCAGTCTGGTAACGGAATGAATACTTATTGCTATATTTATATTTGATTTCTATTACAAAAGACCTTGATGGTGCCGTAACAATGTTAGCGTAAGTTTGATGTTGATGGTTAGTACACAATTAGCTATTAAAGTCTGTTCCAATTGATTAAGCGAGCATTTTACAGACAAAACGGTACCTTACAATACAGTCCCACCTAAGTGCTCTCTAATCGGCTTAAGGCCCACTCTTTGCCACTGCGCATCCTTTGCTTTCGCCTTATCAAACAAGATGGACTGTATTAAAACATACCTGACAGCTTGCAGATTATTGGGTGTATAATATATATCTATGTTTTATCATATGATATTGTATATTATGTCTGCATTTTTAAATGTAAATATTATTAGGATGATTCTATACAGTACCTATTAATTTCCCAATATAATCAAAAACTGTCAACCCATTACAGAATTTACAAACAAAGCAGAACGAACAATATACGAATATGGCTTGGTATCTATAACAAACCGAGTGTGAGGTTATGCATTTCCTTTATCGAGCAAATTTTTGAATAGTTGTTGGTTGTTGCCATTTAGAACATTCCGTATTTATTGCGATAGCGGAAAGTTTAGCAAAAAAGAAAAAAGCGGATCTAGTATAGGATCGTTCCTGTCAATTTTTGTAATAATCAAGAAATCATGAAAATGTGTGTATTTCAGTTACGTCTCGGAAAATCTACGTCGTTGGCACGTGCAATGTTGTCACATTCGACACGGTCAGAGAAGTTGATTCAGCACAACTTTAGACATTCATTTTCATTGCCGTTTATGAAAAAATCCCCCTTACAAGAAAATCCAAGAATTCTCGCGCGAGCTTAGGGCTATTAAGTGCAACGGTGTGTCATTGACTCTCGGCAAACATATGGCACGTAGTAAAACGTAATGTTTACATTGTGACACGAATCGGCGTCGCCGAAAATAACCCCGGAACGCCGCTATTGTTCGAATGTTGCGAAAACTGCCAGGGCGCAAATATGCACCTCTCGTGACGGTTTTACAAAACTTTCGAGACATATCAAATTTACCCCAAACACTATTAGGTTGCGTTAGTCTAAAATATTTTCAGGAGTAAAATAGGCGTGACCGACGCTATCGATCGCCGGCGGAAAATATTCCCGCAGAGCCCTCTGTCGGCGGCGTCGCGTGAAGCGACGACCCCCGCTGTAGTTCGGCGTCGCGACGTGTTGTGGCGCCAAATACCTATTTGGTGATTTATGTGTATTACTTTTATTATTACTTTAAATTCGCTTCGTGATGTCACTGCTAATGTGTTAGAACTTATTTCTAGCAACGGATTGTTTTGAATACAAATTACTCTGGCCCGGCGTGGTTGTGTATCGAAAAATAATGTGATAAAATGAAGTTATGAGCTTACGGCTTAGTATTTTATGGTTCTGAATGGCGTTTACTTGATAAAACAAATGTAATTTATCTTCATGTAAATATAAAATCTTTAATCTTAGTTTATTTTGGGATTCTTCTGTTTTCAGTTCGTTTATAATTTTTATATATAAGAGCTCTAAATTATTTCACTAGAAAAAGGGGTTCCAATAAACAAAGCACAGTCTATATCACAACCTCAAGTATTACACAGGTCGGATATAATGAGTAACTGTGAATTAAACATTTGGAATCGTGACATTTCTACATTCCAATGAGGTTGCATCTTACAAAAGAGAACTTGCTTCTTGTCATAGCATGCAGTTAATTAATCAGTGAAGTATAATGCAAAAAACTTTTGTTTTAATCAGTTCAGTTCAGAAGATGAATTTTGGAAACTCTTGTTTCACTTATTGTTTCATTTGTACTTATTTGAGGACAAGCTTCTCTTGAAATTATTTTTACTTGGTTTTCTTCCAATAGATTTTTTAATATCGTTTGATTAACATATTCAGGATTTTAAAATTCTCTATCCCAAGCTAGAAGTGGTGCATTTCGATCGGATGAATAATAACAAATATAGTAGGAAAATTGCAATTCGCTTATAGGTACTCACATTATGAAATCCAAATATTCTTTTGGAATAGTTCCAAGATGCTCGTGTATAATTTCGCAATTCAACAATCTGTGAAATTATCTCGCCGCCCCTTTATAAAGTCTTCTAAACTGACATTGTGTAATACTTAAGATCGGCATAATTTACAGAAATCCAAACTGTACTAGGTATCAGTTTTGAAACTGAATCAAAGCGATTCAGCTTGGATGTTTTATTATTGCGTAAAGCATTAAGATGTGAACAGTTACTTTTTTTTGGAACGTTTATTACCATTTACAATCAGTATTGTTATAATACTATAAGTAAACAATTAGTATGTATATGGGTGCTTCACATAAGAGAGTTGCTGTCCTGTGATATCAAACTCAGAAATTACTAAATATTTGTCTGTAGACTAGTTCTGATTACATTTATATATTTTGTACAATGATTATGCAAACCGCAATGGCAGATCAATCTTTTTAGCTATGTATAGCTTCACTATTGGCTAACACATTTGGATGCACTTCTAGTTTACTTAAATAATTTTCACTACACCTACTGATTTCCTCTTTGACTGTTGGCACTTTTAAATCGTCACGAATTTCACTGTTCGGCACAAACTATATTCCTTAATACCTTTGCTTGGAATTGTTCTAGGATTTCGATGTTGGATGTTGATGCTATCCCCCACAATTGAATTCCATATGACCATATCGGTTTGAAGGCTAATTTATAGATTAATAATTGATTTGTAAGAGATAAGCTAGATTTTCGCCCCATCAACCAGTAGTATTTCGTGAATTTCATTCCTAGCTGTTTTCTTTTATTGATAATATGCGTTTTCCAAATTAATCCCTTGTCGAGCTGCATCCCCAGGTATCTGACACTGTCCGACTGCGGCAGGTTAAGTCCGTTAAACACAAACAAAAGGAGGAATTTCTCTTTTACATTTCATGAACGTAATGTATGTTGACTTGCCTTAATTTATTTTAATTCGCCACTGTTTTATCCATTGTTCTATTTGGTCCAGATTTTGTTGTAGAAGCATTGCTGCAGTGTTTGGGTCAGAATGCTTGGCAAAAATCGCTTTGTCGTCAGCAAATGTTGCTGTACATACATTTTCGTTGATAGGAAGATCAGCCGTAAAGATCAAGTAGTATCGGTCCAAGGACACTTCCTTAGGGTACACCTGCTTTTATGGAATACAGTTCTGTCGCCTTTTGCTCATATCTCTTATAAATTGACATTGTGTAATACTTAAGATCGGCATAGTTTACAGAAATCCAAACTGTCGTAGGTATCAGTTTTGAAACTGAATCAAAGCGATTCAGCTTGAATGTTTTATTATTGCGTAAAGCATTAAGTTGTGAGCAGTTAAATGAGAACACTTTTAAAATTGCGACCAAAAACTTTTAATCAGTATGTAATGCTGATCTGCACAAACCGGGATCGATGCTTGAATGCTAATGAAAATATTTCTTTAAAAAATAGCACATTTCCAGCTAACAACACTTAATTTTGTTTTGTGCCTGACCTGTTTAGGTATGTACTGAAATACTATAAATGTTGTTTTTATAATTTGTACAAATATAACATCGACTTAGGACCTATTATTATTCCTGAATCGTTACATTATATAGATACTAATTTTGAAATTTGAAGAAATTAGCTATTTACCCACTAACTAGCTATTAGTTTTTTAGGTATTTTTCTGTGGTTTTAATATTTTATGTAAAGGTAACTTATCGTGCGAAACATAGTGGAAAATTTCATAAAAGACAATGCTCGGATAGAACAAAGAAGAGGAATTATGGACATCCCTAGAATAATAGCAACTTCAAGGTAGTTTCATACCATAAATTATAGATCTTATTGTACGAAATGCCTGAGTCTTCTCCAATGACCTAAACCTACGCCACAGTATACCACTAGGCAAAATTGCTAATGTCTTCCAAGCGGAGGTAGGGGGAATAATGCATGGTGCAAATGAAATTCTTGAACGACAGATCAAGAACCAACGGATTGGTATCTACAGTGACAGCAGAGTCACTTTACAAGCCATGGGTAGGTTCAAAATGATCTCAGGAGTGGTACTGCAGTGCCGTGAAGCTCTCGACTATATCTTCAAAGATAAAATCATTTTCCTTATATAGATGAAAGGGTATGACGGAAACTACGGCAGTGAGGAGGCTGATGAGATTGCGAAACTGGCCTCCGGACAACCTCTTTGGGGACCAGAACCCGTTATTCCTATATCCCTGAGCCAAATATTGTGTGCAACTGTCCCGAAAGAACCTGCGACTAGTTGTAGGAATCTTATCTGGACACTGCACCCTAAATCAACATATGCACAGGATGGGCCTGGCGGGCAGCCCAAACTGTCGAAGATGCAACGGGGATAAGGAGATGGCAGAACACATCCCGTGTCCTGTCCAGCTCTTGGAACAATCAGAGAATCCATATTGGGAGACTTTTTACCTGATATGACCGAAATCAGCAACACCCCAGTTGCAGATGTCCTCAAGTACATCCAAAGGATTGAATAGCTTGGGTGATGCCCAATGGGCCCACTTATGTGGTTTAAATCCACGTGAGGTGATTCACCCTTCAAAATCTTACAATGACAATGAGACGTACGAATGGATATGTTGTTTGTCTAATATAGAAAATAAAGACAGAATGGAGGTAAGGGGACATGTATACAATCTTCAGTATATGACGACTAGATGCAGAAGATGTAGAAGACGAATTATAAATGATAATGTTAGAAGCTGGAGCCGAAACAAGACAAAGCGGAAGAGCTCAGTGAAATTAAGACGAAAAAAAAATAAGATACGAAAAGAGAGTGTACAGAGATTTAAAAAAGATATAAGATATGAAAGTTTGCTACGACTAGGACATCTATATTTTTTATTAGATATATGTGAATACAGCAGAACTTTAAGGCTTATCACTGACGCAGTAAATCTTATTCAGTTATGGTATCTTACAAACGTCCTAGAAAAATAATGATTAGAATTGAAAAATACGTACTAAATACTTCAAAATGCAAACTTATACATGGATTAATAATTAACGTCAAATATATTTATTTGCCAAGGTTAGCTACTTTTTAAATACAGAGAGACAAAGAAACGTAATCGCTGCCATTTTTTGAATAAAAGCTGTTCGTTATGAAGGTGCAATCGCAAACTGTCTAATCAAAAATTCGCGAATGTAATTACATAGACCTCTAAAAATGGCAAAGCAAATTATTATTCTAAGCTACTTAAAAAATTTACGTAGGAGTCGGAAAAGTAAGTTTGAATAATGAAGTATCTACACTAGAAGGCACAAGATATGGCTTCAAGTTTTAAGACACCTGTCTCTAACTAACTACATGAAATATGTCGGGAACATCATGTTCCTAAAGCATTGTGAATTTCTACAGACGGATTTTAAATAGACATTTGTAATGATGCGGATGGTCAGTGCATCCAAATCTTTGCTCTCAAACGCGGTTGTCGCGTGCCAAATTTATGACACGTGGTTATGTGGTGGACATCACGCGTGAGACAACTTCATCATTACCCCTTGTTCATTCGCACGCAAATACCCACTTATTTAACACAATTTCGGTCCAGCATCAAGTCGGGTATTTGAATTCTCTACTTTTCGCACCGGAGCCCAGTGTTCTAGCCACTGACCAAATTTTTTGAAATGATATTGTTGCGATGATGTACTAGAAAATTATTCTAAACTGTTGTTTTTTCTTTCGGTAAAATACTAGTACCAGTTTTTGAATAAGTATTTACTCACTAATACAGACAAAAATTGAAAACATGCGCGGTGTTAATACAGAAACTTAATATTCAATATTGTGTTGTGAGACAGAGCTACAGCTTCAACATGAGTTGAATAAATGCTGTATCAGCTGTTTACTAAATGATTTGATACTATTCTTTTTATTATTTTTTATTATTATTTAATAAGTTAAACTGAAAAACAATTTTATATGGACTGTGTATCGTGTTACCAAATGTTATTGCCAAAGTAGGAATTCGGAACTTATTCGCAAATACATTTATGTATTATATAATGCGAGAATGTTTATTTATTTTAGCAAAACAAAACTTGAGATGAATTGTAGAACAAATGTTGTATTTATGTTAATATACAGGGTGTAACTAAAATGTGTAGCCAAAGTAATACCACATATTCTACAGGCAAAAATATGACGACTTAACACAACTTATATCTCTCATAAATAGAACTACATTGAGTACAACTTAAGTGGAATTTTAGTGAAAAGCCATAAGCCCTGTTTTATATGTCACTAGTTACGGTATATTAAACTTATTTCGTAGTGTACTAAACCAATTTTGTTTAATTGTCGTCGTCTGTCATATGATTTGTGGCATTTCTTCCAAAACGCTGCAGAAGTTGCCTGAATTTGTATATACTCTGCTACAAATTACCTCGAAAAATTTCGTGAAGAGTTTCTAAATGATGCTTTTGTATGACAACAGATTGAAGAGACTTTAAAAATGTGAACGGCAAGTGTTCGTGAAGATGATTAAAAGATATGGTCGGCCAAGGAAAGCAACAGATGAAGTTGTTGCAGCAGTGACTGAAAAAATTGATAATGAGCCACGCACTTATATTCACCGTTTATCGCAATAATTAAATTCCTCTGTGGGAATATCTCATAAGATGTTACATAAAAATACGCCCATGTCCATATCGAATGAGAAAGTTCATGAATTGTAACCGCTCAAAAATCCTGCAAAGCTAGAATTCTGTTAGTGGTTTTTGAATGTGTTCAATCACAATCGACAAGCATATAGAAAAATCAGTTTCAGTGATGAAACTTGGTTTTTGATTTTTTTTTTAGCATTGAATGGTTTCTGACGAAGATTTCAGAAATGAATTGAAGCAAACGCTAGACATTTTGTAACGAAAATAATAAAATGTCTAATCAAATGTAAACAAAACTTTCTACCATTTTATTGTTATACATGTAACTCAGTAATTTTCTGTTTAATGTTGCTTTTAAAAATTATTTAAGAAAAGTACAGTACAGTATAAGCAGCGTTTCTCAAAATTTTAGGTTTCGTGGC
Organism: Limonius californicus; assembly: GCA_014611495.1. Lineage (NCBI taxonomy): Eukaryota > Metazoa > Arthropoda > Insecta > Coleoptera > Elateridae > Limonius > Limonius californicus. The sequence continues at coordinate 33,243 of JABXWE010008386.1, read as the reverse complement.
CCCCCTTTTAAATATATTACGTAACACGCCCCCCTCTCTAGCAAAACGGCATCTCAAACTTTACCGAGCGCTATAGAATAGTCCAGAAATTGTGACAGTGGGGACATAACGTATAAAACCATAATGCATATTCATTTAGGTTAGTGTAATAGTAAGCATAGCAAGGAGTATACGCGTAATATTTCGTTTATCTTTATTATGGAAAAATATTTAATCGTGTCTAAACGTAATTTTGAGCGTGCAAGTACATCGGCAAATAAAGAAGCTGCTAACACTCTCAAAGCAAAAACTAGGAAATTTTTTTAACGAGTATTTGAATTTTGGTTTTATACAGTTGTTAAGGTGAAGAGCGACCACAGTGTTTAAATATTTTGGCTGCTGACAATATGAAACAAAATAAACTAAAGAGGCATTTACGAGCCAAGCAGAAAGATCATGAAAATAAATCTCGCGATTTCTTTGTGAAGAAATTGAAGAGTTCAGTAATCCGATAATACAGTTTTGCCGTTGACTCAAAAAGCTCTGCTTACATCATATAAAATAGTACATCGCGTAGCCAAGTGCAAGAAACCTCACACTATTGCGGAAAATCTTATTTTTGCGACTGCCTTTGATATGGACACAGCAATGCTTGGAGATAGTTATGCTAAGGAGATTCAGAAAATACCAAGATCAAATAATACTATTAGTAGGCGCATTAATGATATGTCAAAGGATCTGCAGGAGCAGCCTACATTCGTTTCTGCGATAGGACACCTAGAAGCGAGGACTTACTTTTCTGCAAAGAAATTCAGAAAATAACTGCAGATGCTATTGTATTTCAAATGACTGATAATTATATAGTAAACTCTGGTTTGAAGTGAAAAACTGTGTTGGTGTTTGTGCTGATGAGGTGCCGACGATCGCAGGAAAATATGATGGTCTGCAAGCACTTATACGCAATAAGAATCCAAATGAGTTGGAACCATTGCATGATACACAGGGAATCATTCTCTTCGAAGGAAATCAGCACAGGACTTCATTTGGTATTATACATCGTAACTTCTGTTGTAAATTATACAAAAACAAGATCTTTAAGGGCAAGACTATTTTCTCCGTTGTGCTGGGTGCTGACCATTCAGCACTATTGTTTTATTGGCAATCGCGGTGGTTATTACGTGGATAAGTTAAACAGCGGGTCTTTGAGTTTAGGCAGGAAATATGCGTTTTTGAAAAAACATCATAAACATGCTGAGAATTTTGTTGTTAAATTACAACCAGCCTATTTGACTGACATTTTTGAAAAATAATATTTTAAATACTCGGTTGCAAGGAAATAATACTCATATATTACAGCTACTGGATAAAAGTATCGGCTTTCAGTGGAAATTGGAACTTTGGCCAAACAAGATAAATAGTGAAGACACAGAAATGTTTATTAAATTAAAAACATTTAGTAACGACAACCAACCAAACCATATAAATGTATGTGTCATTTTTATAAGCATAGAACATTTATACACATTATATAAAACTTTTAAACGTTAATTCTTTGAAAATGATAGCCTTTTGACCAAATACGATTGGGTAACAAACCCATTTAAAGTTACACCTACAGATTTGTCGTTGGAAGACGAGGAACAATTTACTGACTAAACATGCATTTTCGTCAACAACCATTGTCGAGTGTTGGATTAACCCGCAAAAGGAACTTTCATTGTTTGAAGGAATACATGTCTTCTGCGAGAGTATACGAGGTTAGGTTAACGTCAAAATTTTACTGTAACTATGTTCCACAACTACAAACTCTGTGGAGTACACATGTTGTGACATCTGTGAAGGACCACTTGGACCTTTCCCTTTTTTCATTTTCAAATTGATGTTCTTACAATAAAGCTGTAGAAAGTACATTTAGTAGGATCTCTAGGGATAGATTATCCAGTTCTTTTGATATAACTATATACAAACCACATCGAGAATTTCGTTGGAAAAATTTGCTAACACCACCTCTGTCTTCCTGTTTGACGAAAATACACTAATGAGCTATTGATGTATTTATTTCGTGTTTTGGTACAAGAGCAACCAGCTAATGGCATCTTTGGAAATGCATCCGCCACTAGATTACGGCTTAGTTTGGTTTTATTAGATGTGAATTATTTACCTTAAACTAAGGGTTCCCGAGATCCCTCATTTGTTCTATTTATTATTTTTTTGTTAAGTTCCAAAACCTGCAGCGGACGCAAAACTAAGTATGCGGTGAAATATTGTTCTCTAAAATAATGAGTATTATTACAAAGTTCTTTCAAAATCGGCAAAAGAAGAGCTCTTTAAACAATGATGCTTTATTGTGCCAAGTTTATTATTATGTTGGTTCAGGAAATCAGTTCATTAGTTAGTTTTGCAATTAAAACTACAAGCATCTCGCTGATATAATCTGTAATGCGGGTGTTGCCTTTCTTTGCTCGATGCGCCCGCTACTTTTATTAGGAAATGATTATGATAAAAAGAATTATTTGGCTGAACGTCAGGCGAACTTTTGTCAGAAAATTAATTGGACGAAATGTACTTAGTTCTCGTCCCGTTTTAGAGCGCGGATACATTTGACATTTGTTGAGCTCGCCTTTGTGTGGGGAGTTGTCATCGCCGCACCCTTTTAATAAGACATGATTACTAGCTGCCCTGGGCATTGTGTCATCGGAAGACAAAAGGCCCCACGAGGGATAGAGGCTCTGGAATTGAGGACAAGGATTGTAAATAACCTCACATGTACTCGCTTGATCTATGTGCTTGTTAATAAATAGGTTAACGATCGATTATTGCTCCAGTAACTTCTGCTACAAGCACCAGAGGAGGATGTAATAAGAGAAATTTAAATTTGCATGTCTTTTATGATTGACAGCTTGCCAATCATTACTTAAACTTCATTAAAAATACGAAAAGCTGCTTTTGATCTCTGTAGCAACTCACGTAATTATTTCTTTTATATTAATTTCCGATTTTCAATGATATTTTTAAAGTACTGATGGATCTCCTGATGTTTTTCTTAAATACAGCCATTCCATGAAGGTAAACTCCTTTAGGTTTATATTATATATTCCTTGAAGTTCTAGATGCTCAAATAGGGGCAGCTAAAAATTGTTTTCATCAAGTATATAGCTGGCTTAATGTGTTGTTTGGAAGAGAAAAACTTTTATTAGTCGTGGGTAGGTAGAAAGTTACCTTGAAATTTGTCTGTCGCTTTGCTTTATTACTGATTTTGTTATAACGAATAATATATAACCATATATTACATTTTTGTATGATCAAGTTGAGATGCTTGAAATGTTTTATTATATAAACTTCCCGGAGTATTAGAAATATCTTTAATAACATCTTATTTGTTTCGAGATCTTCTGCCGCTTTTCTGCTCTAATAATGCTACATCTTTGTTTAATATTTACCCTCGTAAATATGTGCTTTATACGAAAAACAAGTAAAGGAGTTGGCGGCGCGTAACTTTTTAGTTTTTTTTTTGCGTTTCGGTAATCTAAGAAGAATTTAAAAATGTTTAATGTGTAATATTGTAGATCTTTCCCGTCGGAGAAAACATCCAGTACATAGCCAAGGTTTCTCTGACGAAACTGTTTAAGATAAAAATATATGCATGAAATTTTCTCACCCCTTCTTTGAGAAAGGAGACGAGGAAATTCTAAAACACATTGTGAGATTTTTGATTTTCACAATAGTTTCCACTAGTCTAACGCATGTCGGTCAAACGCTATTTGTACAGCAGACAATCCGCGCTGGTCAGTAGCTCAGTACTTGGATGGGTGGACAATATAGTGGCATATACAACGGATCATGCTTCGGAGGTCACATAAAGCCGTCGGTATGGGTTGATATTATTACCAACATCTGACAATTGTAAACTATATAGTGGAAGTTCCTCCTAAGTTTTACGGATTAGGTTACTCTGCCGCCCGGTATACATGCAAATAGGGATCACAGAATCTACCTAATCCATTGTAGCTAATTACCAGGCCAGGCTATTATTCACAGAAGAAGAAGACAATAAAGCATCAGCTTCGCTTTAATTTTCTTTTACTTTTTTATTTCTATTTGCAATCAGTATAGCTCACATTACTATAAGCAAATATGTTACAATGTACATGTGTTGCAGTGAACATGAAAGTTTTGTCCAATGACAAAAACTTAGTCATTTATTATGAATATAATATATAAATACATATATTCTAGGTCTATGGTTATTACTAATTATTTATTTAGTTATAATTGTATTTATTTAAATCTTGAGGCCAAGTCAAGTGCAAGTGGATTTGGATGTACTTCAAGTTTAGTTAAATAATTTTCACTACAGTTACTCACTTCCTCTTTAACTGTTTTCACTTTTAGGATTTGTAGAATTTCCCCGTTCGGTATGAACCACAGGGCATTAATTATCATTCTTAGAACTTTCGACTGGAAGCGTTCCAATATTTCGATTTTAGAAACGGAATCCCGTAGGACCAGATGGTATTGAAGGCTGCTTTATACACCAATATTTTGTTTTTAGGCGACAGGTTTGATTTTCGACCCAGCAACCAGTAGTGCTTGGTAAGTTTTGTCCGAGTTGTTTCTTTTATTGAGTAAGTGAGTTTTCCAAGTTAAACCTTTATCTAGGTACGTGCCTAAGTATTTGACATGATCAGTTTGTGGCACATTTTGGTTATTGAATCTGACTAGCGGAGTCTGCCCTCTGCACTTTGTAAACGTGACATGTAGAGACTTGTTTTGGTTTATTTTTATACGCCATTTAGATGTCCATTTTTGTATTTGATTTCGGTTTTGTTGAAGCACCATTGCAGCAGTGTTTGGGTCCGTATGTTTTGCCAGTATCGCTTTATCGACGGCGAATGTTGCTGTATATGTTTGTTGGTCGGTAGGTAAATCAGACGTGAAAAGTAGATACAGTGTTGGTCTAAGCACGCTACCTTGGGGTACACCTGCTTTTATCTGGTACAATGCTGTGACATCCTGTCCGTATTTCACTCTAAAGTATCTTTCTTTCAGGTACTATTCTAAGATGATATACAGCGTGTGTGGGAGTTCTTTCTTGAGCTTGTATAGGAGCCCCTCATGCCACACTCTATCGAAAGCCTGGCTCACGTCAGGGAATGCTGCCGTGTAGTAGCTTTTTTCCTTGTAGGTCTGGTTTGGTATTGGTATGGTGTATCGAGAAAATCTTTTATTTCTGCATGTTCTGCTGGAGTGTTTGGGGAGGGCAGGGGGAAAATACTTTCTCCAGGTGTTGTCCAAAGGTGTTGGCTTTTTCTAAGTCTATACTAGCCCACGATCCGTCCTCTTTGCGAATAGGGGGAATTGGATTTTTTTATTTATTTAGGCTTCTAGTGGCTCTCCAGAATGAATAGTCATTTTCAGGTGTATTTGAGTGTTTTTTTAGATATTCTTTAAGGGAGTTATTTTTTGATTCTTATTTGTAGTCTTCAATTCCTGAGATGCCTCCACGTAGCGCCTCTTATCCGGCGGATATATATTCTCTAAGGCGCCTTTTCTGGGCAATTTTTTCTTTTGTGACCACGGGGCAGTTTTGGTTTATTCTTTTTACGGGAGTATTTGGTGTGGCTTCCCATGCAGATCCTTGTATTAGGCTGGTAAGGTTGTTTACTGCTACTTCTATGTATGGTTTGGTTTTCAGCGGAATAGACAAATTTACTTTCTGGTCAAAAAGTTGTTTATAGAGTTTCCAGTCTGTTCTCCTGTTGAATAAAGTTACTTGTTTTGCTACTTCTAAGATTGTGGTGCTGATAGTTGTATTACTGGTGTGTGGTCAGAACACAAGTTCAAATTTGATTCTGTAGCCAGATATCCTGCTGCTATAGCTTTCGTGATAAAGAAATCAAGTAAATCAGGAATTTTTCCTCGGTCACTGGGCCAGTAGGTTGGTCTATAGGTTGAAAGGTGACTGAGCTGCAAAAATTAAATGAATCTATAGTTCATCCTGTAGTTATTTTTTCTTGCGTGGTAGTGTAACAATTGCAACTAATTAGTAAATATTTCGGTAGCATTCCGAACTTCTGGTGATCCTTCTCTGTCAAACTAAAATTTTCCACATTCTTCTTCATTTTTGTATATCACATCTTACTGAACAAAATAAATTCAACCGAGGCATCTTGTTTTAGCAAGACGACGCGGTTCTCCATTGTTAAGGCTTGAAATACGTTCATACCTAAACCCTCGAATTCGAATTCGGAGAAGAACAACCATTAAATGGCCTCTTCGTCTCTTGATTTATACCTTATCTAATTATTTATGCAGGAATTGGAATAATCAGGATTATATAACATACTTGGAAATTTGAATGAAATAAAATATGTTTGTAAATAGCTGTCTTGTCTGAAAATAAGAGGCATTCTTAGAAGTTTTTCTAAATCGAATTCTTTATAGCCGTGGATAGCGGATAAAGTATATTCATAAATAATGTATGTTTCTGAATTATATTTATTTATACAATTATTAAAATGTTTTCACAATATTTAATGCAACTCAGCAATTTTCACATAGTATAAAAGAAGGGTTTCAAGGAAGCTTACCATGGCTTACTCTGGTATTTCAGAATAAATTAAAAAGGCTCACTTTATAAAACGTGGAATCACAAGACTGAAAAACATGTTGCCTTTTATTTATTGTAAAAGCAGCTAAATATGTAACATTTAAATGAAAACGTTTTAAACTGTCAGTCTGATTGCAGGAGTTCTGTGCTCATTTCTTGGCGTCAGTGTTAAGCGGTGGAAGCATAGACAGCTATAAAATGTAGCATTTTCTGGCCGAACATATTCGTATTCGCGAAGACGATTTTATTTGAACCCTTTGGGCGTTTTGTATTTCTGTTTTTGATTTATTTCAATATTTCAGAAGCACAAGTCTGTATGCCCATGAGCTTATTTTATATATGTTAGTGATTTTGTTAATCTCAAAAGAATTGTTCTTTTGTATGGTTTTTATGTCATAAAAGTAGTAAGTTTAAGGCTTTATGTAAGATATCAAAAATTGGGAATTTAGAAAAGCTTTTAGTTGAGCGTTTTTTTTGGACAGTATAAAAATAACTGGAGCAAAATTTAAATTGCAATCTCTGCTGAAATGATGATTAAAAATCAAAAGTTTTAAGCCCTTTGGAAACGATGCCGCAGAAGAGTGTTCCACGATGTGCTGCCAGTTGAGGTAATCTGCATCCTTTGAAGTGACACGAAGTTTGATGTGGTTATCTCTAATAGCAAATAAATCGTGGGTAGCAGCTTACAGTAATTATCCTAGATTTATGACCTTAAAAGATTTACTTATCAGTGAACCAAACTTTGACCCGGTGGAACAGCTAATCAAAATTAATTTCCGATAATGAATAGTCCGGGTCGGCTTAGTTTCCGCTAGTGTCCCTGTGTAGACAAAGAGCTACACTTAAATCCCGCGCTTTAATTCCCTGCCAATCCGCTTACACACGTTCTTTGTTGAGCAGTACCAGCGTACCGGGTGTTTATTTAGTTTTGTACTTTTTAGCTGAAATTTAATTAGCAAATTTAATCAGTCTACATGCAACAAGCATTAATGACGTTCCGCCATTTCATTTCCACTAATTGTCAAAATTGAATTTGTTTGATCGGTTTATGTGGTTATCTACCAGTATTTCATTGTTACTGATGCACGATATGCTAGCGTTATAAATAAAATTGTTTCAGTTTCCTCTAGGGCTAATTAGAACTTTCTCTTCGGCGGTATATTTGCGTTCGTTAGTTTGTTACGATATTGTAATGTTATAGATTTTTTAGCATGGTTTTTACTGTTTGCATTTCACCTTAGTTTTGTTAATTTGAAAACTAAGTATCTACGTACATGAGAATTATAACTATTAAAGCTGTCTGTATCATTAATTTTTTTCTTACAGCGTAGTTAGCTGAAACAAAACGGAGTATAACAATGGCTGTTGTTTTCATTCCTTTCCCAGTTTTTGTTTACTAACGTGTTTGTCTCCTTGTAAAAATACCTATTTGCTTTCACCGGCCTAAAGAAACAAATATTTTGGAATTCCATGAAGTTGTATATCAAAGGCATAGATAGGAAAACACTTTTTAGTCCCGGCCATGTTATGAAATAGTAAATCAACAATGGCTAACTGTAGCAACCAGTTATTGGAGTTGTATGTTTCGTGAACTACAGCGGAAAACATATTTTTGGTTGGCGAAAAAAATTCCTTCATAGCAATACAAACGACAAAATCAAGACCGAATAATCTTGATATAGATTAATTCAGCGATAAGACTATTCAGATACGGAATAATTTGGCTAACCTGGCTATAAGGCTAGTATATTCCAATTCGTTATGTCCCTAACGGCTTAAGCGAGTCCACGCCTACGGAGATTGTAAGAACAGGTTTACGGACAAGCTACTTACTTGACAGTGGCCTAGGTCATTTACTTTGCGACTGTAATTGTTGGCAATTTTTTTGGAAACTAAAATAAATAAATAAATAAAATAAAACCACGTATTGAAATTATTTAAAGTTGCACTTGCTCCCAAAGTTGCATGTAATTAGAAGGTTATATTAACCGAGTTGATCTGCATATAGATAATGCGAAAGATTAAATACCCATTAGTAAACGGTATTATAATGATAATGGGTATCTCAATAAGCATTAGAAAATATAACTGCAGAAACAATTGAATACATGGTTCAGTTAGTTTTCTGATTTGACCCGGTCAACATGCCTAATGCCTAATACGGCGCATATTAAAAAAAATAACCGCAGCGCGCTAATGATTCTGAATAGCCAAAGTATTGTATGCTGCAAACTACGCACAAGCGTTCTATTTCCCTTTGCCTCACTGGTTAAAAAGAGACAAGGGACAGCTAACATAATTCACGCACTTTTACAGCGCAGGCAGGTACAAGCGATAGGCGTGGACTCGCTTAAGCCGTTAGGGACATAACGAATTGGAATATACTATACTAAGTATTCAGAGAGTACGGTTTATCCAACTCTCCTGTTACCAAATAGTTCTGTTAACTGGACTATTTACCATACAAATTTTGCAGCAACTAGCAATTGAGATGTGAAAATTGTTATTTATAACTAAGGTTATTTTACACAATTAAATATTAATTTTTGTAATTATATTATGTTATAGAATGTAATTATTATTTTAATGTAATGGTAAATATTTCTTCTTCTTCTTCTTCTTCTTCTTCTTCTTCTTCTTCTTTTTCTTCTTCTTCTTCTTTGTTTTTCTTCTTCTATATAGACTTCTCGCACCTGAAGCCTTTATTTCCTATTTTGAGCACTTCTCATTGAGCAAAACCCTAACATATATTCATCTCATTTGTGGTTTTCCGCGTGAATAATAAAAATAAACTATTATTAAATTTTATCTAAAGAATTGTTAGGGGGGAAGTGTAATACAACCTTAATATCTGTTATGTATTCACTAGAATAATTTAAGGAGACTAAATAGCCTTATTTATCGTTTTTTTGTAAATAAAGCATTGTGTTACGTCTGCTTTTAACAGAGCTCTATGAAATCTAAAAGTGCATTCTAATCTGTTCTATTCTTCTAGAGAAAACGAAACAGAAAATCCTCTTTTAAATTATAAAATTCATATGGATGCGGAAATACACAAAACAAATTTTGTTGGTATAAAGCAAAAACCTGTGTATATGTGTATAAACAGAAGATTTAGAAACAATGGAGCACTTTTAGGATAATCTCTGTTTTCATAAATTGTTTCCCAAATATACTTGTACAAGGCCACCCGTAACCCCCTCTTGCTATTATAGTTAAGCTATTGAATGAACTAAAGTTTTTAATTTTAATGATTTTTGGTGTTAGCTTAGTTTACTTTTTATCAAGCAGAATTAATACAAGTTCACATTGTCTGAATCATACGAAATCTTTTCCTGTGTAATACTTTTGTGGTAGGTTGACTCAAGTTTGAAGATAGTTTGTTTCTTATCACTGTATACGAAATGCATTGCCACGATATTACTAACTGCGAATAATCAATAAGTAGACCATTATTTAGTAACAATAAGAACATATAATATGTAGAACAGATATTTAAATATCTTGCAAAAGCTAGGCGGGTAACCCTTTAATTGGGTTCCTAATTTATTGTCCATGAAATGATTATAATTACGATAGAAACATTGAAATCTAAATTTTGCTCCGACTTAACCGTATAATAATTTAAATATGAAATTAATAAGGATAATTAGGACACAACATTCATCCTCTTTTAAAATAAGGAGTGTTTAAATTTTGAGCTCTAGAAGATTGCAGGGGTGACCGCGCACTTGCTCGCCACTGTTTACTCTCCACTGTTTGCTCGCCACCGTTTGCTCGGCTGCCGTTTGCGCGACAACTATTTGCTCGCCATTCCGATCCTCACTCGACAAACAATGTAATATTAAAATAAAAGATTCTCTGTAGGCATTTAGTATAATATGCTGTCGGTACTTCTGTAAATATTTTAATTTCTCAAGGAATATTCATAGGCAGAGCAGGTTTGTCAGTTCTTGTATTTGAATTCGTATAGAGTAATATTTATTTTTTTCCTAATATGATTAAGGAGAAGTGTATCTGATTTTTATGTTGTATATAGTTCTAAATTATATTTAATTAATAGCTTCACAGAACATCCACACAGACACTCCGTTGTAAAGGAACATAATTATATTTGTTATCACCTTTAATAGCTAGGTTATGTACAAAACCATTTTTTTAATAGTTGAGGTTTATAAAGAGTATACATCGATTGTTTGCGCGCTTTGATAAGACACAAAAAAGTGGAATATTTTTAGAAAATGGAAAAATCGCCATTTTTATAATTGATTTACTCCCAAAAAATGTTATGTTTATTATTATTATTCATAATTTTTATTGTTTTTTAATAATGATTCTGTTGGTTCAGGCCTATTGACCATCTTTCAAGTTTATGTCAACTGGATTAACAACTTTTATAGATATTACATCCAAAACGTTTACAGAGACCTTATCATCTTAATCTTTAAATTAGAGAGTTTAATAAAAAATCAGTTGATTTATCTAAGCCTTTCGGTATAAAAATTAAGAAATAACTAAAAAACATATCTAATTTCCGCTTCCAGTTCCAATTTTTAATAAACTTCTAATTTGAAAATGGAACCAGCTGTTTCAATGGTATTCATGACCACACCCGCGGAAGTAAACATTCTGTAAAAACAACTTCTGGCGATTCTTGGTGTATAAACGAATATTTCTTTAAAACCTCAATCTATTTTTAAAGGAATGAATACTGCCCTGTACCTTTAGTATCTGAAAATAAAAGTAAAGATTTTACTTATGAAACAAAAGACGGGCCAAATTATTTTACAAACAAAAAAGACGCTGGTTCTTCTACCTTGCTGCAATTATACTTAGCACGTGGTAGTGTCAGAAAAATTTTCTGCCGAGCAAATGGACCCCGAGCAAACAGTGACGAGTAAATGTACTGGCGAGCATCTTTCCTAGTGAGTAAACGACAATCGAGCAATCGGTGGCGAGCAAGTGGTGGCGAGCAAGTGACCTAGAAGGTGTCCAGGAGTATTCACCATTCTTGTCAATCTCATGATTTATCTGCTTTTCTTACAAAACAGAACAATGCCAATATTGTGTTACCAACATGTTTTATCATATATTAAACTTATTATCTTTTACATTGGCTGGTGTTCGCTTTCTGGCGTTCATGTCAATAACCCCAAGCCCCGTAGCTGTTAAATTCAATTGCTGATTGTTAGGTCGCTATAAGATCCACTTAATACGAGTGTGCTAAATATCTACGGTGGGTTGCAGAACAGAAGATTTCTCTTTCTTTACTTTGGCAATGTCAAGGATTTAAACATGAAAGTTTCATAAAACAAAGCAAGCTCTTTATCAATTGATATATGCACCATACCTTCTGTAAATTAATTAATTTTCATTCAGTCGTTCAGATAGACCTGTAGAAAATCTCAGACAAAGTATTAAAAAGAAACTAATGAAAATATAGTTTTGCTTTGATACCTAAAATTATACATGTTTATTCAGGTTCGTTCCCGGAGAAATCCCTTACACCTTGATCCGCACTTATTTTGGATTCACGCAAAGGTTAACCCTCCCGCCTAATACTTTAATAAATAAATAAGAGGGTAAATATGTTTACCTCAGGACTGCGGTGATAATGTTTGCATCTACGATTTCCGCCATGCATGCCGAATATTTACATAAATAAAGAATTGTACCGCGACTGTCATTAATGTAATTAATGTTTGGTTCAATTTAATTAATTCGGTTGTGCAAACAGAAGCCGAGCAAAATTAACTTGTGTTTTGTAACTCGAATAAAATTGATATTCGTGTTAATGCAGTTGTAGTTTTTTACTTAATTAATGTAAAACGACAGGAAATAGATAGAATAATAACGAAGTCCGGGAGGGTTATAGTTGAAGTCATTACATTAAGCGACTCAAACTTTGCCATCACTGCGACGCGCAAGTTTTGGATTTCGTTTTAGTACTATTAGAAGTGTTAAGGCGAGAATGCTAGCTAGTTTAAGTTAATTAATGTCTGCAAGACCCGAATCGGTATAGACGAAGTTATCGCGGAATTAATTAATAATATCTCGTCGGATTTTAAATGGCCCCGTTGTTTTCCGCATTTATTTTTTTAAATGGTTTCTGCTATGGGTTGTCAAAGTTTAAAGTAACGAAAATATGTGACGGTATCTGGTATAAAAGTAGGACGAGTACGTCGAAGTGAATAAAAGTTTTTGGCATTTGCAGACGAATTAGGATCACTTTCAAACTTAGCGGAACTCACTGAAATCTGAAATTGAATCTTATACGACTCAATTCAAATGTCGTTTGACAAAAATGCATGCTTTGCAAATTCCATTGGGGCCCTACATCCATTCAGGGCGATTGCGTGGACAATGTTTCTGCGAATCTCATTTCTCTAGTGAATTGCTTTTATGTGGGTGGTTCAGATTTGTGGTCTCTTGATTAATCCGGACGGAGGCCACCATCCGGAGCAGCTCCGGATGCCATCTCCCGCTATTTCGCTCCGGGCCGAATCATGAACTCTCGGCGTTAGTATTCCAGGACGTCTTGCAAAATCCCCCTAACACACCAGTAGATTTTCGAATTTACCACCTGATTTATTCATGGCAATTTCCAGATGGCACTTAGTTTTAGTTGACCTTTATTTAACAGCTCGCTTTCCGAGGACGCCAACGCGTACCAGGGCAAATTGAAAAGCCTGATGTATTCCTTTCTACTCTTTGAATTTTTCACACGCTGCCAGTTAATGCACCGCAATAGTTTTGATATGTAAATGCTAAAATAATTTGTCAGTTCCAGTTGTAGAAAAATGTTAATTTATTTGAAAGCTAATAGAAATTACCATTATCTGCCTTGTAGAAGTTCGTTCAAATAAATCGTATTATGACGATATACCTTTGCGAAAGATAACCACGGAAAAACTATATGTAAAGAAATTCACGCTAAATATCCAGAAGAAGATATATCTAGAGGACAATGTACAGCAAACTATGTAAAATATGTTGTTTATATTAACTCATTTTATACACTACGTCGCTCAATAATGGTGCGTCAGGAATAATTGTACATATACGAGAGCAGCCTTTTAAGGTTTTACAAACGACCACTAAGTGGCTATTGAGATGTGTCATTAGTCATTACCATTTTCGTAAAATTTAATATTTATTATTGTGAAAACAGAGGTAGCTTAGAAACTCACCGAGTAGCTTGTTTACAGTGAGCGGTTAAAACAAACAATTTTGTGAAAAATGGAAATTTCACGTGAAGGTTTTCGTTGGATGACTTTTTACGATTTTAGTAAAGGCCTAACTCAAGAACAATGCATAGAATTGCTTCGTTCAACTTTTGGTTACGAAGTACTAACAGAAAAGACTGTTTATAATTAGTTTGCAAAATTTCGTAGTGGTCGTGTGTCCATCAGGGATGAAAATCAGTTGTTATTCCAAAAAACATCCATGCTGTGTGAAATATAGTTGAAGAAGATCGGCATGTGACTTACAGTAAGACAGAGGCATCCTTGGGCATATCTAAGACCGCAGCACATTCGATCTTGTATGAATGATGCATGATCTGTTCCCGATGGATTCCGCATAATTTGACCGAAGTTCAAAAAAGGCTCGTGTTAATTGGTGTATGTATGTATGAAGCGGTGCAGGTGTTTCCACCTACAGCACTCAGGCCATAGGCCCATTGTGCGATCCGCTCTATTAGGGCTCGTCTCCAAAAAGCCCAGTGCCCACCGCGAAGGCTAGCAGCTGGTTTAGGGGGATGAGCTGTATATCTTCCGGTTCCAGTATTCCAGCCCCAAGATATTTGTGCCGCATCCTCATGAGACTGAGGTATTGGCACATTATGTGAAGGTTTCGTCCTCTTCATGGCATAATCTGCACGTGGGATCGTTTGTAATGCCGATCCTATCTAGGTGTTTGTTTAGGCAACAATGGCCCGTTAGGAGTCCTGTTAGGGCCCTGATTTGCTTCTTGTTAAACTTTAGGAGCTCTTGGGACTTTGGTAGGGGTTCCTCTCCGATAAAGAGTTTAGCGTGCCTGGGTCCTTGTAGCGACGACCAGTCTTGAACGAATTGGGTTTTCCCCCAGTTCTTCATTTCTAGTTTTACATTGCATTGTGGTATTCCGAGAACGGGTTCTGGTCCGAACGGGTGCCCATTAGAGCCCTGTCTGGCCAGCGAGTCCGCCTCTTCATTACCATCGATGTAGCTGTGGCCTGGTACCCACAGCAATTTTACTGAGTTATGTTCACAAAGTCGCATCAGAGCCAGGCGACATTCAAGCATGTAACGAAGTTTTTTAGTGCGCGGTCGAAATGAATTTTATATTAAATTTGTGACCGCGTAGTTTGCGAGAAAGGCGTCCGCGGCGTGCCCAGTCACGTTTCACATCGAGTCCCCACTATGTTTTCCCCGTTCAGCAAATCTCCCACCAACAAACAAATTGTGCTGAGAATAATTAATGCGATTTTGGGGCATATAAAAAGACGCTCCAGCCCCAGAGCAGGATCTTTGGGTTCCGACCTGGCAAGGGAGAAGTCCTGTTCTTCCTTGACCGCACCGTTCTACAAAGTTTACCGACCGCCGTTTAATTTTTAATAATAGCCGTCCAGACAGACCGCCGCCGTTTTAGCTAGCATCTTTCCGATCCGAGTACGAGCCAAAACCAGTCCGTTCCAGACGAGTACGAGAATCAGCCTAGAATTCATTTATTGAATTTTAAACCAGTTGCGAATAGCTACGAGTTCAAAAATTTTCCGAAATCCAGTTCAAATTTCCGTAATAGTACATTTACCTGTATTCATATCCTATTTAAAATACCGTTATCCCGTCAACTGTTGGGCCGAGCGCATGGAATGAATCCACACAAAGAGGTTAGAATATCCAATAAGTCTTCGAGTCCAGAGGAAACAAACACCATTAAGCACACGAAGGATCCTGGCCTGAGCTATCCCGTAAGCAAATCTACTAACCCCGAGTCAGGAGGATCACATGACGCAGCGAGCAGGGACTAGAGACGAATCACCAGGACAAAGAATTGGCGCCCGAGAAAACCAGCCCAGAACCGAAAACCCGTCCCAGCGACCTGCAGAAAGCCGTTCCAGCAACCCGAGAAAACCAGCCCGGAACCGAAAACCGCGACCTGCAGAATTTCCATCCCAGCAAGTTTACCGCACCAGGATGTCGAGCACCGGAAAAGGAAAGGTTTGTGTAATTTTTAATAATGAATTTTCCAGATCGCAGATGTACGTTACGAGACCGGCACAATCGAAAAGTGGACAAAGGGCCCATATGGGAACCGCCAGACAAAGGGCCGCGAGACAAAGGACCCACCTGCCGACCCGGAAATAGATAAGCCCAGACCCGCCAGACCTGCCCGCCCGGATGATAACCGCTATCAGCAACCTGATGTCTACCTGCATCACCGTCCGTATCGGGTTTGCTGACCTCCGATGACCGCAACACCAACCAGGTTCCACCAGGGGTATCCAGCTGCCCCGATGACCGCAACACCAACCAGGTTCCACGAGGGGTATGCAGCTGCTCCGAGGGCAACAACACCGCCGAAGATCTACTAGAACGAGCGACACCGAACCCGTCCAGCTACCCACTCCGCCCTAGCCGAGGAATTACGCTTGTAAGCTGTGTCCCCGATACCGCGGTTCTGCACAGTCTTACAGGAATTCTCGGATTCTTCGACTACCGGAGTGGCAGTTCCGACCGATTGAAAGCTGTGTCCCCGATACCGCGGTTCTGCACAGTTTTCAAGCACCCAGAATCATCCAGCCCTGTAGAAGGAAGTTCGCTCGAGACCTAGAGGGTCAAACCAGCCGTTCCAGTCCCTGGAAGATCCTGCCAGCAGCCAGCATCACACCGTCCAGGCCAGAAGCCTACCCAGCTGTCAACTTCTCCCAAGGGAGGGAGATGTGTAACGAAGTTTTTTAGTGCGCGGTCGAAATGAATTTTATATTAAATTTGTGACCGCGTAGTTTGCGAGAAAGGCGTCCGCGGCGTGCCCAGTCACGTTTCACATCGAGTCCCCACTATGTTTTCCCCGTTCAGCAAATCTCCCACCAACAAACAAATTGTGCTGAGAATAATTAATGCGATTTTGGGGCATATAAAAAGACGCTCCAGCCCCAGAGCAGGATCTTTGGGTTCCGACCTGGCAAGGGAGAAGTCCTGTTCTTCCTTGACCGCACCGTTCTACAAAGTTTACCGACCGCCGTTTAATTTTTAATAATAGCCGTCCAGACAGACCGCCGCCGTTTTAGCTAGCATCTTTCCGATCCGAGTACGAGCCAGAACCAGTCCGTTCCAGACGAGTACGAGAATCAGCCTAGAATTCATTTATTGAATTTTAAACCAGTTGCGAATAGCTACGAGTTCAAAAATTTTCCGAAATCCAGTTCAAATTTCCGTAATAGTACATTTACCTGTATTCATATCCTATTTAAAATACCGTTATCCCGTCAACTGTTGGGCCGAGCGCATGGAATGAATCCACACAAAGAGGTTAGAATATCCAATAAGTCTTCGAGTCCAGAGGAAACAAACACCATTAAGCACACGAAGGATCCTGGCCTGAGCTATCCCGTAAGCAAATCTACTAACCCCGAGTCAGGAGTATCACAAGCACTAGCTCCGAAGTTACTTTGCAAGACTTTAGGGCTTGGAGGGCTGATTGGCTGTCCGAGCAAATGTAAATATGTTTGTTTGTGAAACCCCTTTCTAGGTTTTCATGGGTACAGGCCAGTATAGCATAGATTTCGGCCTGGAAAACGGTGGCATACCTGCCAAGAGGGAACGAGAGTTTTATTCTTGGTGATTCGCCATAGACACCTGCACCTGTACCGTTTTGGGTCCTAGTGCCATCTGTGAACCACACAGGGCCCTTGGGAGTCAAAAGGTTTTGGGTGCTCCAGTCCTCCCTAGCGGGAAGGACGAGTTTGTAAGGTGTATTGAAGAAGTATCTGGTGAGCATACGGTCACTTCTCATATTGAAGATGACATGGGTCTCCGCCAGCCTCGGCAGGACCCTCATGTACCCCAGTGTTACTCCAGCATTTGACCACTGCCCAGCACACTTCAGCCTGTAAGCTGCCTTCCTAGCCTCAGCCTCAATTACTATGTGAAGGGGCGCAAGTCCGAGAAGTGCCTGCAGAGCCGAAGTGGGGGCAGTTCGCATTGCTCCTGTCACTCCTAGACACGCTAGTCGTTGGAGTTGACCAAGACGTTTTCTTGTGCTTAATGTGGTGGTGGAAGGCCACCACACCAGGGCCGCATAGGTGAGTAGGGGCCTTATTATCGCCGTGTACATCCACATGATGACATTCGGTTTTAGGCCCCAAGTTTTCGCAAAGGTGCGTCTGCACATCCAAAAGGAGGCAGTTGCTCTTTGTATTTGCCTTTCTGAGTGCTCCCTCCAGGTAAGTTTAGCATCCAGGATTACTCCTAGGTACTTGACCTTCCCGGCGGCCGTCAGAGAAGTGCCAAAAAGTTGTGGTTCTTGGAATCCCACAATCCTTCTGCTCCTCGTGAAGAGTACTAGCTCGGTTTTGTTAGGGTTGACCGCCAAGTTGTGCCTTCTGCACCACGTTTCCACAATTCTGAGGGCATTCTGAGTTACTCCACAGAGTGTGTTTGTAAATTTTCCTATAGCTAGGATGACAAGGTCATCTGCATAGCCTTGCGTATAAATGCCAGTTAATTGGTGTAAGGAAATGCTCAAAAAATTCGACCGAGGAACTGCAAAATCCGTATACAACATCGTAACAGGTGACCAAACTTGGATATATTCGTATGAACCGGAAACTAAACAACAATCCACTATTTGGGTGTTCCAAGATTAACCGAATCCCACAAATGTTGATCGTTCACAAAGCACTTCCAATGATCGCTTATTTCGTCGGTTGTATTGGACATGTCTCAACCATTCCTTTAGAGAATGATCGACGAACGAGGAGTTAGCGCTGAATGGTATACAACAATTTGTTTGCCAGAAGTCATCGACGAAATCAGGAAAAACAACGGAAAACGTCGCATCATTCTTCATTATGACAATGCCAGCTCTCACGCAGCACGTCAAACAACTGGTTATTTGAAGGAGGAAAACATCGAATTAATGTCTCATTGTGCGAATTCACCTGAGTTATCGCCTAACTACTTCTTTGTGTTCCCGAATGTCAAAGGAAAAAGCGTGGACAGCGATTTTCATCACCTCAAGAACCGGTTGAAGTCTTCAAAAACCATGTTTTTGAGATACCAACTTCAGAGTGGAAAAAATGTTTCGAGAATTGGTTTGAACGCATGCAAAAGTATATACATCTTCAAGGCGATTATTTAGAAAAGCGATGAAACAGTTTATTCCAAAAATGTTTTCTTTCCTAGTTGCTGTAAAAACTTAAAAGGCTGCTCACGTACTGTTATTAATGATGTGCATTTTACGCAAAATAAAATTAAAGTTACCACCTCCTACTAAGGCTGTCAATCGCTGCAGATTTATGAGCGTTGATGTCTATATAGCATAAATGACCTTAAAAACGATTTCTTCTCAGGAAGTTACATGTTAGTTTTCTTGGTTTTTCATCAGCATCTAATTTTTAACAGTAGCTATAAAAAATACGAAATTGGCCTATTTCTTGGTTTAATTGTTTCTTTAGTAGGCCTTAAAAAAAATGCAGTATTTAAGTCAATATTATTAATATACTTTATACTTATTAATTAATATTATTTTGTTGCTACAATTTACTAACATAAGAAACAAAACAATAAGGGCACTTCTTACTGATTTCCCATTTCCCACCAAAAACAGTAACTGAATGAATATTTTACGATGGTATAAATATTTACTTACGATAATGCTTTTAGTATAAAAAATTAGCTAACATAATACACATGCAACATCAGAGCCATTAGTTTATGTTTTCTTATAAATACTATATATATTTTTCCACTGGATATTTTTTCCGGGTGTGTTGTATATCCGGATATTTTTTTTTGCTGGTTATTATTTGTATGCATACAGCAGGGGAATTTAAGAAGTGTCGATTATTCTGTTTAACAACGCCGTCAGCTTAATAATATTTAAAAGAATTATGCCAAAAGTAATTAATTTTATACTTCTATATTTTGTTTTAGAAAATCGCTGGATAAGAACGATTTTCGAGAAAATTGGTTTAAAATTAGTTGTTCTATATTAGAACATTTTCCATATGATACACCATGGATTAGTTCCATTGTACTTTATTTTGAAAATGTATATCCAAGAAATTACACTCACATGTTAACCATTGTCAAATATTCTCTTTCTGGAATTTGTTGGATATTATGTTTTCGTGAAAATGTCTTGATTATCGACAAAACATTGAATATGTGAAAATAGAATTTTGTGCGTTTAGAAATAGTATCTTGTTTGCGATATTATCTGCGTTAGTCTCCTATTTCTTGAGAATTCTTGAATTTTAAAAATTATATATTTAAATAGTTGGGGCATGGGGTTTTACAAGGGTGGGGCCTGCTAGACCATGTATAACATGAAATGTGCTGAACCGGGATAAGTTCGGTGGGATGTAAATCTTGAAGTTGTCTTTGGCAACTCCACGATTCTGAAAATCTATGATTGAAGGCTTCCGAAATATTTTTTTAAATACCTCAGAATGTCATTAGAAATTTTGAACTTGGGAAAACACTACCTATTTCTTAAATATATTTCCACTTAAATGGAGAAATTTTATAATCTTAAAACAATTCCGGCTACAAAATTAGAACTATATTTTGTATTTCCTGAAATATATGTATTATATAATTCTTGGGGTTTTGTATACAGGGTCATTCTGAACATGTGCAAAAATCTGTAACTACATACAGCTGCGGTTATTTAACCACTAAATTATCTAATTAATTTTTTCAAATTCGGCCGTTACGAATAAATGCATTTCAAAGATTTTTACATTGATCCATTAAATCTAAATAGCTTTTTTGATTTGTGTCTGACTGCGGTATACTTCGTTATTTTGGAAAGCTAACAGTGCCATCTAGTTCTGGTTCCAGTCTAGAAAAATGCGCAACTGAATGTGAAAAGTAGAAGAAGTCTAACAAAGAAGTGAAACGTTGGTTAAAAAATTAGTAAAGTAGGGTATATTTTGAAAACGAGATTTTTAATTTTACTTTTTTTTTGCAGCATTGGAACTAGTATCCTGTTTCCAAAAAATTGCTCTTGAAAATTTTTTTCCAAAATTTAATATTTAAAGAGTTACCTAATAAAATTTCGAATAGAAAGAATGGCTTAGATATGTACACCTAATTTCCAAATTTTTAAAGTTTTCGCTTCTGGGCCAGATCTCATCCAGTTGTTAGACGCAAATTGTATTTTTTATTGGCTGCAAATTAAGATTGGACTGTAAGCTTTTCAAAACGACGGAATTTGTGGTACATGTTTAGAATTACCCTGTATAAAAGAAATTACAAGAAATTCTCGAATTTGGAAAAAATAGTAGGAAAAAAATAATTATTAGCTTTTTCTGAACTACATTGCTATTCAAATTTTGGGTTTGTATTTCATATTTCTGTAACAAAGTTTGGATGTGGTGCAAAATAAAATGATTAAATTATACTTTGTCTTTTTTGCAATACATTTCTTTTCAGGTGTGAAGATCTTGAAGTGCGAAACAAATTCATGTGCCCTAAAAACATTATTGATATTTATTTGTTTGTGATGTTTTATGGCGTTCTTTGGACTAGCATCGTTGTATTTTGAGAAAATCATAGAATTATAGAGCATATTTTACTAAATAAGTTATTGTTACAGTTTACATATCCAATATCTCCCTTTAGAATCTTGTTACTAGCTTAATCTGTTATATTTGGAATTTTAAGATGATCATTGCATTTAGTTTGACGTGTCTTAGAAAATCTTAAGTTTATATTTTTACATACATGTATATGTTTCCATAAGTGAAGTGTTTTTGGATCTTGACGGGTTAAACAGTTTTATATTAAACACAGATGTTCAACTCCCTCTGGCTGTAAATTTAAAAAGTGGAACCATTTTGAACTTCATGTTTTCCCTTAGCTTTCCAAACTTTTTTACCAATCAATCATTGTCTTTGATACCGTTTCCAGTACACCACTTAACGAATCTTAAAACTGAACCGCGAAGTTGGTTCATCTTCCTGCAACTTTCATGAATTTAAAATGTTGTACTCGTATCCATCAGCAAGAAAGATGTTCTTGTTTGTCGAGCAAGAAATCTGTACTTTTATCTCACTTTCAGTAACATTAAACGGCGAAGTGTTTTACTTCAAACGACTTCTGAAATGAAGCCTTTAGAATAATGTCCAGAAACGCTCGCGTGCAGCGAGTTGCAGGAAGTTTTTGAACGACTTCCGCGCGCATGCAAGACCCTCATCCTGTTTATACGACTCCTTCGTGAGTCTTTCGGGTTGGCCGTGTCTGCCTGCACGTCTAATCCTATTATTGCCGGTTGTGTTAAACGGGTTCGCCTAAGTAATAGCGACATTCCAAAAGTTGAACTTCGAGCATGTATAATACATTCATTAGTCAACTACCTGAATCTTAGATAATTGGAACGCAGGATCCTTTGTCTTATCTAAGTAGAACACCTATGAGTTACAACCTTAACATGACTAAGGAACCTGCTTAGAGTTTTCGAGTTTGTTTAGCAACTCGAGTAACTTTTCTTCATAGTTATCTGTTTAAAGGGTGGTCCAACAATGCGAGAGCTTACGTTACGGTTAAATGATGAAAATATGAAGATGCTTTATTAAACTGAGACTCTTGCCGATGTAAAATTTCTTTTATTGTTATGTAATTTTAAAGTGTTTCTAATAGCAGTAAGTTATTTTTATTAAAGTTGTCGTGGCGTCTATACATAGACGATGGTTTGGTTATATTATTGCATTCTGGCGCATTATGTTAATCCAGGGATTATCCCCTTTTATCGGCGCAAAACATAAAAAAATGAGCGCACACGAACTGCACCACGGATAATCTCTTCTCCCAGTTTTCTGTTAAGGTATTTAAAATCCTCTACATGAATTGCACCACGCACGAACTGCACAACGTTAATTCCTACCTGAACTGCACCACGGATTAAGATATCACCGCTTCGTAGGTTCCTGATTCGAGGGCCTCACATTATATTAGTTTCACCAAAACTTTTCAAAAAAATATTTTAGGTTTTCTTAATTTTGCTCAGTTGAAATAAGACGGGACCAGTTATATAAAAATTATATATTAGCATACAAAAAAATAGTAAAAATTATTTAAGATTTAAAAACAAAAGCAACCCCTACTTCTTATTCTAACCTAAACAATACAAACTGTAGAAACTATTTATACAATAAAAATAAGTATTACAGATATCACTTCCAAGAAGGGTAGTCATTAACAGGTACATTAATCCGTTACTGCTGATATGGAGCCGTGGTGCAGTTCATGTAGAGGATTAAAGCGGTCAAAAATATTGGTGGTGCAATTCCGATAGTGGATTAGAGGGCTAATGGATTCGTGGTGCAGTTCGTGTGCACCGAAAAAAATAACTCTTCATTGTTTTCCAACTTTTATTATAGGAATTACATTTTACAACATTGGTCTTAATTTTTAATTATTCTTGAGGCATATGTTGCACAAAGATTAAAACTAAATTTTGAATCTGTTAAACTGCAATTTGAATTTTATGTAAGGACTATATTATTTATGAGAATATAAGAATATAAATTTGATTTAACTGCAAACATTTATCGATCCGTACTGTATAAAACCACTTAAAATACAAATCAATTTATTACAGGGGGAAACGGTACGATTCGCCGATACCCAATTTCGCCAAAAAGTATGCTCCGAAACACGATTCGCCGCAAGACGATTGGCCGCTAAAAACAGAACTTTCGATATTACTAAAACTTTTGTAAAATTTGAACAAAACAGTTCCCATGCAAAAACTCACATAGCCAATAATAATTTCTATACAAGTTGTTTTGAATTATAAGAATATTTTCTATATTTTTGAGCTTCAACCAATAAGTACACGCGCGTTCAATATTTCTAGTATTACAAAGTATTCGTCCATCAATTAGGTTCCTAGAGTTGTAGTAACTTTATCATTCAATCCAGGCCTAACAAAGTTGGCTCCACTGCAGTTTACTTACAACTGATGTAACTAAGTCCTAAGAACTAATATGAAATATAACATACCCAATATCAGTATAATATAGTATTTCTACATACAACATTTCAGTTCAATTTTGTAATAATCAATACTACTACTATACTAAATGTGTAAATTCTAATTCAAAGATGATAAATATTTTTCAGACTCATAGAAAGTTTTGAAGCTGACAATTTATAAATGAGCCAAACATGCAAATTTGATAAAAATATACTACAGACGATTACATACCTATAAACATATGGAAATACATTTTAAAACTAACATTTGTGCGAAAAAGAGGAGCACATTTCACATACCGTTGGCGAATCGTGCCATGATGAAACGTGTCGTGGCGAATCGTATCTAGCGGCGAATTGTGCTGTCAACGAAACAAGTTGCAGCAAATGATGGTTGGCGAAGTGCGCGCGGCGAATTGTATCCGACTCTTACAGAGGGCGATTGCTATTCGCAAGAAACGTTATTAGGCAGCCAGTTTTCTGAAATGTTTGTTATTTTGGCTTAAATGCATTTTCTATGTATCATCAGCAGTTCTCAAACAAAATTTTATTTTATTTTTTAATCAAAAAAAAAATAAACTTAATGATTTTTGAAAAATGAATAGTACCATTGAATTGTACTTGAGCCAATTTATTACTGGTTTAAATATTTGTACATATTTCTGATACACCCTGTATAGTATAACAGGCTCTTCTACGTGTACGAAAGCCAAATTTAAATATGTTTTCGCTTCCGCTTAAAACGAACGTATTATGTAATTTTTTAACAGCATTAGTTTGTTGTGATCGGGTTTGCATACATTACGTTCGTTTAACGTAGATCATTCGTAGTTTTTTTATTTTCTGCTCTAAATATAATGAAACCTATACCAATGTAAACAGCAAAAAGACCACATTTAAAAATGACGAAAACACAGGGTACTATTTAAAAAATTAAAGTGAATAGTACCTACTTGTTTAAGCGAAATGGGAAAAAATGTTTACCTTTACCACCTTGTAAATGAAGACATAAGTATATACAAACATAGGTATTTGATATATGTATGTATATTTAAATATAGAAGTTATAGAGAATGAACACGTAAAATATTCACCTGGTCTGGTATAGTACTGATTATTTGTTAGAGATATCTCTATCATTGTATGGTATTTGATAACTGAACTTTATTTTTGTTTCAGGTAAGTTTCCTTTAATTTCCAAACCAGTATTTGGCCATCAGTTGTAAGTAAGTACTTTCAATTAAATTAACTACAAAATTATGAAAAATTATAGTAACTTGCTGAAGGTTGCAAGATTATACTATCGTGTTCCACCTGATCATTCATCTTTCTCCTACATTAACTGTGGTTATCATTTTATCAAGTATAATTAGTGTGATGTGATCCACTTAATTACTAATTGAATTCTGAATACAGCTATCGTTATATTCTTGGTAGTTCCCTAATTAGCTGATTGGGCTACTATTTCAGCTTAGCGTTAATTAATAGATTTAATACTTGAATTCAATTAGAGTTTCTCTGTATCAATACATTGATTTCTAACCCCTGTACATTTATTACAATTATAATTAATGTATTCAACTATTTAAATTTATAAATTTTCATAAATTTGTTAACGAAGAGGAAATTATAACTTTTCTTTAATCGAATCGTTGTAATATTTTTGTTCTTTCAATGCTGAATTCTCTCGATTCAGTACACGTGGCTGTTCAACGTGGACCGACTGAATTTCGGCCATGAACGTTACCATGGAACGGTGGCTACGCAGTTCTTAAGCATCTAATATTACAAAAATTAACTCCCCGATCCGCCTACCTTATCACGTTACATATATTTCATGCTGGTTAATTTTGGCCGTCATAAGACTTTATTAATGAAGAAGGTAACTTGATATCTACTTATATTTTTTAATTAATTAAAAAAGAAATTTTGATTCATATCGCGAATAATTTATGTGAATACAAGTATTGACATCATATTCAGGGTAAGGTATGTAAAACGCAATAGCTACCTTAGTCCCCGACAAAAAGCGTTCGTTTGCTAGTTCTGAACCGAAAAATAACGTTATAATGTCCTGTGTAAGTTTGGAAAACGGCAATTAATCCATCTATGCAGCTATCATGACTCTTCCAATATGAATAATTTCGGCACAAGGAAACAATAATTTTTGAGTTAACGCTTCAAATCTACAATGTTACGCCTTCATTAGGAAGAAGAACAATGTGTTTTATCACTTGACTGATAGAACGGTATTGTAACAAAACAAAATCTACAGTTGTTTACCAAAACCAGTCACTCATCATGAATCATCGGCCACGAAAAGCTTCAAAAATCGGTACTTGTTAAGAAGAGGGTAGTGATTGTAAGCTGAATCACCAAAGGGTATTTCCCTAACGAGCATCTTTCGGAAATACGTTTTCTAATAGGGTCTAGAAAATATAAATATTTGATGTAACATTAGATTTGTCGTATTTATATGTTCATCAATTTCCCAATGCGACAGGCAACCGTGGAATTTTAATGCTAAAAGCCTTTTCTGGAATTTCTGTTGTTCGGATTCAACGTTATACTGTAGGTCTTCCGTGTTTCTACCTTAGTGCTGGGGAGAAACATGTGTTACAGAAGAGGCCGGTGCCTAGCAGTGGAAATGCCGTTGATCATGATGTGTATATGAAACCCTCAAAATCCAAGTTATTCTGTATTTCAAATTGTATAAACTGGGGAAAATGAAATAGTATTATGCAAAGACATTTTTGACTTAAATATAAATTCTTAATCTCAAAAACTTGCGTATACGGCAACATTTTAATTCACACTTGCAGGTATTACCTAACAAAAGTATTAGAAGAATAACAAAATCGTAATAAAAAGTATATTTCTTAGTAATTAGCATGCCTTTGAACCTTAAAGCCTAAAACTGAAAAACGTGAAATTTGTCAAAACGTTAAATACAGTTGATCATAATAAAGGTGGACAAGGAAATTGAAATTTCATGGAAGACATCATACTATGCAACCGTATTTTTAAAATTATAAGCCTTCTGCTCTTCAAACACCAAATGCAGGGACTTGAATACCAGTTCGTAGTGGGCAAAGAATTACTTCGGAATTTTCAAGATTTTCGACTTTAAAGTTGGAAACTCAATGGCGTGCATGGAAGTTAAAGCATTGCAATCTTGCTGGTTCATGGTAATTACTTACTTATTTATGAAGCTCAACGGAAAATTGTAATTTTAAGAACAAAATGAAAGAGTAATAAACTCGTTGAAGCCCAATTGCCACATAAAGGGATAAGGTAAATACCTCGACGAAAAAAAAACACAAGTCAAATCTCACAAAATAGATTTAATGATGTTATCAGCAGTAGTAAACGTTTTCGATTCTTCTAAGAATGCTCTTCAGACTACAATAAAAGTACAACAAATGATATTTGAACAAAAAGGTCAGAATCAACTTACCAAAAAAATTTTAAGGTCAAACAGTGAAATCAGAGACATTGTAGGGAAAATTTGAATACAAAGAACACTAAAATAAAACACTACGTCGTGTATAAATAAACCACCTGAATGTAGCTCCGAAAAAATGAAAGAGTAATAAGTTGTTTGAAATTTTCACCCAAATCGAAGCACGCTAAAAAGTCGTTCGAAATTTTAAAAGTTTAGGACATGAAACTCCAAACATAAAATCCCGTTAATCAGTTAAAATATTTAAATCAAACTTGTTCCCTAACGTACAGTTTGTTAAGGTGGATACCAAACTGAAACGGGCGTACCAAATTGTTGTATACTATGTTATATTTTTCTCAATGTGCGAGCTAAAAATTGTTTATATCCGTAAGACTTGAGAATAACATTTACGCAAGGGTATGCATTTTAGATTCAGAATTTGCAATTTTCTGTATTTGTAAGCCGAATATTTTCTTCTTTTTTCTTCTTTGTCAGCCCTCATTCGTTCATCTTTGGACAAAGGCATCCCATATCTCTTTCTAGTTCTCCCGATTTTGGGCCCTGCTTCTCCGTGCCAGTCCCGCAGTTCTTTTGATGTCATCTGCCCATCTAAGTTGTGGTCTGCCCCTGTTTCGGCCTGCCCACGGTCTCCATGTTTCTATTTTCTTGTCTATAGATTGTCGTTCTGTCTCATCCTAAGGCCGCAGAATCTCCATTTGACCGAGGCTATATGGTCAACAGCGTCTTTAAATTTGGTTCTCCGACGGATCCATTCGTTTCTTTTCCGATCGTTTAGCCTTATATTCAGCATTATTCTTTCCATCCATCTATGTGTCCGCAATTTTGTCTACATTTGTTTCAGTAAAAGTCCAAGTTTGGGCGCCATAGGCATAGGTGAGAACCGGCAGGATGCACTGATCAAATACTCGGCTCCTTAGATGGAGTGATATATTCTGGTGCTTTAGTATAGTACATGTGTTTCCGAAAGCTGCCCATCCCAAACGTACTCTTCTGTTGATTTCAGCCGTTTGGTTTTCTTTTCCGATAGTAATTGTGTGTCCTAAATATACATATTCGCCGACACTTTCCAAGTTATAATCGCCAGCCACAATTTGATCGGATTGGGATGCATTAGTCATGATTTTTGTTTTGGATATGTTTACGTTCAATTCTATTTATTGCGACTCTTTTCCAAGGTCTCTATTGTGTCTTCTAAGTTGTCTGATATTAGGACAATACTGTCCGCAAATCTCAAGTGGTTGGGCCTTTCGTCGTTGACAACCCCTTTCTACTCCCAATTCATTTTTTAAATAAGTTCTCCAAAACGGTCATAAAGAGTTTCGGGGTTATTGCATCACCTTGCCTAACTCCGCGTTTAATTAGGATTAGGTTTGTTTTTTCATGTATTTCGACTGTGGCAGCTGCTTTATCGTAATAGTTCTATATATCTACAATCAACTCTGCTATTTGCAGGCTGCTGTCAATCGCCCAGTGTTCGACCGAATCAAACGCCTTCTCATAATCGATAAAAAGTAAATGCAGAGGAATCCTATATTCGTTGACTTTTTCTATCAAGGTTCTGATTGTCAGAAGGTGGTTAGCAGCGAAGTATCCCTCTCGGAATCCTGCCTATTCAATCGGTTGGTAGTATTCCAAGGTCTCGGTGATTATGTCCGTAATAATTTTTGTCAGAAGTTTGTATAATTGTGACAGGGGAGTTATTGGCCTATAGTTGTGTACTAATTTCTTGTCCCCTTTTTAAATAGGATTATTTTGGCCACGTTCCATTCTGTTAATATTTCACTTTGGTGTAAGCATTTGTTGAACAGTATTTTTAGGGATTTTATTACTGTCCTGCCTTCTTTTTTAAACATTTCATTGAAGTTGGCTTTCACTGGTGCTTTATTGTTTTTTTGTTCTTATTAGATCATGCTCTATTTCGTCTTCTTCGATGTCTGGTAGGTCCTCGGCGTTAATCTTAATGATTTTCTGTTTTAGTTTCTCTTTAATTTCTTCTGTAGGGCCATCTCTAGAGGAGTAAGCCGAGTAACGTGTGTAAATATCATAACTATACATTCAAATTTATTCGTTATTATCCACCATATCTAAACTTCTCAAATGAACTGCACAGTACCGCATTAATACATACAACAACAGCCCTCCATATTTATTAAGCATAAGCAAATATTTTCTATCAGAACGAACTTACCAAGTGCGCTTCAATACATGTATCTCTTCAATTCACAACTGTAACGCAGGTATCGATCGATATTAGATTCTATTTTATTTATTTATTTTATTATTATTTATTATTTTAACATCTTCATGTTTGATATACCACCAGCACTCGGTACAGACATAGCTATGCACGCCGATGACACCACGATCATTAGGCAACATCACGACAGGAAGCTGCAAATCAAGTACACGAAGGTGTAGAGTAGATCAATGCAATCTGCTGATTGAAGAAGTCTTCCACAGCTATCTGTACTTCTGCGTCAGACTCAAAATACCGACTTTTTAACGCCTTTTTTAGCGGTCTAAAAATATGGAAATTGCAAGGCGATAGATCCGGGATATAGGGCGGATGCTCTAAAATCCTCCATTTCTTTCGCTGAAGATTTTCTTTTACCATATTAGCAATATTGTCGTGCAGCAAAATGACCACACGCGTAAGTTTTCCTGGACGTTTCCGTCTTATTACTTGATGAAGCTTGTTCAAAGTTTCATTGTACAGATTTGCATTGACATTTACTGCAGGTTCCTTAAACTCTATCAACAAGGGTCCTTCATAACCGTAAAAAATGTTAACATCTCCTTGCCTGCAGAAGGTTGTGCTTTAAACTTCTTCGGTGGTGGTGAACTTGAATATTTCCACTGCATCGACGATAACTTACTGGATGGCTCGTAGTAATGGCATCAAGTCATCAGCAACTATTGACAGAAGAAAGTCATCACCATTTTGCCTATAGTCTGTGAGGTGTTGTAAAGATAAGCCCATGCGCAAGCATTTTTGTTCGTTAGACAAGAGACGAGTAATCCTTTGCGACCAAACTTCCCTGTTACCCAGATTACGAACGATCCTACACTCCCACCAACAATTTCTGAAATTTCTCTAATTGATATTCGACGATTTTCTCTAATAAGGCCTTCCACACATGCCATATTGTTTTCTGTTAATGCAGTACACGGTGCACCTGGTCGCGGCTCATCCGTAGTACCCTCTTTTCCATTCTAAAATTTTCGGCACCATTTCTTCACAGTTGGGTGCGCAAAACATGTATTTCCATACGCTGCTTGCATTCACGTATGAATCTGCAATGACTGCACACCCTCAACACATAAAAATTGGAGGACCGCACGCTGATCAAACTTGGACGGATTTTCAACAACAAACGCCATTTCTAAATCGAAGTTTTAAAAGTCAAAATCAAAGTCAAACGCCAGAATCTTATTAGTGTGTTGCTTACAAACACTATTAACATTAACAATCATCATTTGAACTATTGTATTTCAAGGCTAAGTTGATCAAAGATGTGTTGCAGCTGAACAAGCCTCGTACATAGAAAAACAGGCATCCCGACTCTTCAAGAATTCATATCGAAAACTACTAAAAAGTTTTATAAAAACCTTAATCCGTGCAGTGGAGCAGTGTATTATGATATAGGTCAACCGTTGTTGCACAATAGATTAAACGGAAGCGACCTATCGACATTTAAAGTAATAACGAATAACTACACCAAACTTTATATTGAATCAAACTTTTTTCTCAATACAGTGTGTGACATAGTGAATTACCATTATCAACTAAATCAGTGATAACATTAGAAACTGCAATAGAATTATTAGATTAATATTCTTATTATTTAAAAATTAATACTAGTGATAAAGGCTTTCTAATCCTCGTTAGTTTCATAGTGTGCCAGCTACTATACAAATTCACAATACCATGAAAAGCAACTAACCCTGAACTGACCCAACCTGCATTAAAAAAAATATATATTCTTGATTACAAAATTCATTACGAGGGAGGAGGAATAATAGGGGATTTTAAAAGAGATTTTTCGCAATTCACTAAGTTTTGAGCCGTTAACCTTAACACTCAAAACACGTATATCTGTTAAAACCTCCAAATTTAATTTGTTCAAGATTGTAAAGTGTATAACTCAAAGGACATTCAAATTGGACATTTAAAATTGAATCTGTAATATACAGATATTTTTCAAAAGAGTTTTTGGACCCTGTATTCAAAATCGAAAACGCATATTATGTAAAACACCAAAATCGAATCTAAGACCGTTATTAATTAATGCGGTTGGTTTCCTGTCATGACCCATCAGATCTAAATATATGTATTCTAATAAATGGTTTTATTCATTTGTTGACACATTTTTACAAAATACCTTGTTATGGGTGAAAAACGAATATGTGAAATTATTTTAAACTGATTTAAAATGATGTCATGTCCTCTAATGCTCGAAATAAATGTGTCAGGAAATAATATAACAATTTAAGGCGGTTATCGTGTCAATCGGCGTTTAAATGTGCGACAGTTAGTAACATGATGTCCTCTGTAATGAGTTATGGTAAACCATTGTCATGATCGTGATGTTATCTGAGTTACTTTAATAACGATCTCGCCCCTAACAGTGTCGCTGCAATGTAGTAATCATCGCGTCATCTCACGGGAGCCCATACCTTGGCCGACCCGTCGATCCCCAAAATGGGGGACTCCGTAATTAAAAATCGCTATTCAAGCAACCCTCGCACTCCGAATATCTGAACAAAATGAGAGCTTTTACATGCGGAGCTTTCAATAAATTTGACAAACTTTAATATATTTCGGGACTTTGTGTATTTGTATGGGCCTTTTGTGCATAGTCTCTGCGCATTGCTTATGTTGACGCCATTTCTAATTAATTTTTATCGTGAATGCAAATCTAGTATTCCTCATAATTAGTTCCGAAATGAGAATAATTTAGATTTTAAATTAGAAATCTGTAAGCGAAGGACGCTTCATGAAAGGGTTTGAATTTAACTCGAAATTAAAAAATAACCGTTTAAAAAGGTAACTGAATGGGGCTTCACTTTGAATTATAAATTTCGTATCGTAATGGCTGCTTTGGAGGTGACTTTCTTGGAAAATTTTCAATTTCGTACATGAAAGGAAATTATAATTCAAAGTGGAACCTACACAGGGTGTTTAATGCACCCACCACAAAATCTGTAAATAAAGTTAAATAATACAAAAAGTGATAATAATATACCATTATCACATCAACATATTTAATTAGAAGACACATGAAGAGAAAAAGAAAGAAGATGCGGCCGAAATAGCAACACAGAACTTAAAAAAAAAACAAGCGGAGAGACATGGAAAGACAGAGAAGTAAAAAGCTTTTACCCTACAGGATAAAAGAAATGAATCAAATAAAGTGTCATTTTCAATTTTCCTGGAAGTTGCAATAAACTAGTTCTTATTATACCTTTATACTATCTACACCTTTATTTCATAATTTTCTTCTGCCTTATATACTGAAACGGTTCGAAATTCAAAAGTAAAAGTGTTTATTAAAAATCTGATTGGCTTACAAGTGAATAATACATCGGTAGCTTTAGTTGTTGTTTTAACAGTAAATGTCTTGCAAAACGTTTCATTTTGGTAAGCAAGTTAAACAGGTTTTAAATTGAAATTTGAGTTTTTATTGCACGTCCAAGACATACTAAATACTTTTCGTCAGTATTGCAGGACACAAAAACCAAACGTTCTATGTCAATTTAAACATACGTGCGCACGAAACCAGTAGAGCGACTCTCCACAAGCAGATCTAACTGATTCAAGACAGGTTATATTGTAACAAAAATTATATCTTAATATGCCTTTAAAGGTTTTGGATGATCTTTACAGCGCTTTTAGCATTGATTAACATTTTTCATGTATTCTACCTGTTGATCAAGTCATGGAAGGGATTATATTTAACTCAGAATTAAATATAAAGTGTGTAGAAGTAGTAAATGTA